>OZ030022.1:67962500-68150000 GCA_964023405.1 Apodemus agrarius | reverse complement strand
ACGGAGTATAAAAGACTGGATTTTATTGCCAGCCATGTGTAATGCCTTATTTTTTTCTGATACTAAAGGAAATGATTACTGATCCTCCTTTAATAAAATTCATCTGGAGCCGGGTGGTGGTGGCACACGCCTGTAATCCCAGCACTTGGGAGGCAGAGGCAGGCGGAATTCTGAGTTCGAGGCCAGCCTGGTCTACAGAGTTAGTTCCAGGACAGCCAGGGCTAGACAGAGAAACCCTGTCTCAAAACCCTGTCATCATCATCATAATAATAATAACAATAATAATAATAATAATTATCTGAATCAATCAAAAGCAGATTTATTACTTAAAGAATAATCTTTAGGGCAGGAGAGATGGCTCAGCGGTTAAGAGCACTGACTGCTCTTTCAAAAGTCCTAAATTCAAATCCCAGAAACCACATGGTGGCTCACAACCATCCGTAATGAGATCTGACTCCTTCTTCTGGAGTGTCTGAAGACAGCTATAGTGTACTTACATATAATAAATAAATCTTTTAAAAATAATCTTTACCCAAGAGTGGTACACACCTTTTATCCAGGTGTTTGGGAGGCAGAGGCAAACACAGATCTCTTGTGAATTTGAGGCCAACCTGATCTACACAATGAGTTACAGGCCAGTCATAGCTATATATTCAGAGTTCATATAAGTGGTGGCGGTGGGTGATGATGATGCAGCACCTGGAAACCAGGGCCTTGGCAGAAAGGGCTGGTGAAAAGAGCTCTTAAGAAGAGGCAGATCAAGCTGGGCGGCGGTGGTGGCACACGCCTATAATCCCAGTATTCTGGGAGGCAGAGGCAAGCAGATTTCTGAGTTCGAGGCCAGCCTGGTCTATAGAGTGAGTTCCAGGACAGCCAGGACTACACAGAGAAACCCTGTCTCGGGAGGGGGGGGACCAAATTAAAAAAAAAAAAAAGAGAGACAGACCAGTCTCAAGGGTTGTTCATGTGAAGTTAAGTACCTAAGGAGCAAATGAACTCCACTAATATATATGGCACTTGTCTGACACTCCCACATATAATAAATGGTATTCTTCCTGTCAAATAAGTCTTTGTTAAAGTCACTTTATCCTGCCTTGGTCAGCAATGACAATCCTCCCCTCTGCCGTGTTTCCCTTGTGTATGTTCTTCTGGAGTTCAATTATCTAGATGGGGATGGAGTTCCGTTGGTAGAGTACCTAGCATGTCTGAAGTGCTGGGGTTAACACAAGCCTGGCACGGTGGCAACTCTGTTGTAATCTCAGCATCTGGGAAGTGGAGGCAAAGGGACCAGAAGTTTGAGGATAATCAGCTAGATGTATTTGAGGTCGGTTTAGGATGAATGAGCAGCCCACCTGGATGAGTGTGGTGATGACATACTTCCCTGATTGAAACTCTTCCCTGGCAGAGGAGTTGCTATAATCATGAAGACGGTTTTCCCAGGATGAGCCTCATTCTCTTCATTCCAGAAGAGCTGACACCAGCAATTTTCCCAAATGTGGGAAACTAAACTGCACAGTTCATGGTGGTGGCCTGCACTCAGGCTTTCCTTCGAACTATAAAGACTGTAGTCTACCTATTTAACTCCCCACACCAACGTGAACGGGGGTGGGGGGGTGCCCTCCCCACCACCTCTGGGTTGGCAGAACCCCAGCCAGTTTTTACACCTCACTGGAGCCAGCTTCTGGCCTTACCGAATTTACCTTTCCCTGCCAGAGCCTTGAGGGTTGACCACCTACTGAGCTTACTTTGCAAAAGAAGCCAGCAGGAACAACGCAACAGAACTCAGCTAAAACCAAAGATGGGTCTTTGCCTTTATAAACTCAGAAATGAAAAGTAAACTTTGAGCCTTGATCAGCAAACTTGTCTTGGCTCAGTTATTTCTCTTGCAATCTCTTGCAAGCCCGTTCCATCTCAGCCCCAGCTCTCCTTCCAGAGGACCCTGGCTCCCTTAGCCACAGGCGGCTACAGATGAGCATTTTGCATATGGCTAAAAATAATCACATAACTACTGTATTGTAATGCTTTCAATTTTAAGACATTTATTTTTCAGGTGACATTTTATTAAGCGTGAGGGGGAAGCATACCAGAAGCAGGCAGGGTGGCTCTCTCATTCCCCAGAATGTAGGAGGTGGAGGCAGGGCATGAGACACGCAAGGCTATTCTTGGCTACACAGCAAGTTTGAAGGCAGTGCCTTCACCCACGGATCCATTTTGCTGGCCCTGTCATTTGCCTGTCTACCACAGTCCTATGCTTCTTTGCTTCCTTTTCTTGGATCAAGCTCCCATAATAGAATTCTAAAACTTACTCCATTCCCATGAGGTCTAGTTTTCTTTGGGGGCCTATTCAATAAAACATAATGAATTTTGCTCAATGACTTTGACATCCAAGCTATTCAGAAATTATCATCAAGCATAAAAGAAATCCAGAGCTGGGCAGTTGTGGCACACGCCTTTAATCCCGGCGGGCAGAGGCAGGTGGATTTCTGATCTCCGAGGCCAGCCTGGTCTTCAGAGTGAGCTACAGGACAGCCAGGGCTACACAGAGAAACCCTGTCGGGGTGGGGGTGGGGGGACAAAGACAAAAACAACAACAACAAAATAAAAAATCCAGAGATTCAAGAAAAAATGGCAACTTGTTTCATCATAACCATCTTATAAAGGGTTGAAGGGCCGGGCGGTGGTGGCGCACGCCTTTAATCCCAGCACTTGGGAGGCAGAGGCAGGTGGATTTCTAAGTTCGAGGTAAGCCTGGTCAACAAGAGGGAGTTCCAGGACCGCCAGGGTTACACAGAGAAACCCTGTCTCAAAACAACAACAACAACAACAACAACAACAACAACGACAAAGGGTTGAAGGACTCAGCCTTCACTGGGAGAGTGACTGTGATCTCTGGCATGTGGTGGACGCTCACAGAGTCAGCTTCATGATATCTTTGATAATGGGGTATGTCACATGGTGATTCTCCCATTACTGCTAATAGAAAAGGGGTGGGCACTAGGACCAGGATGAACTCTTATAGAAATACTGACTCCTTACTGTGGCTGGGCATTACACCACTGTCCTGTGAGTCCCAGGCTACACTTATGATCTACATGTGATGATCCATTCTAACCTTCACATGTTTTAGAATAGAAAATTTGGTACTTGAACAGATTTAGAATCTAGCAAAAAGTTATGCTTAGTGGTATATACTTATCTCAGCACTGGGAGACAGAAGGATCTGTGAATTCCAGGCTAGCCTAGGCTACATAGCAAGACTGTATGAGAAAGAAAAAACACATGAGCCGGAGGAGCTCAGCGTGTAAGAGCACTTGCTGTCCTTGCAGAAGGCAAGTCAGTTCCCAACATCTAGGTGGGCAGCTCATAATAGTCTGTAATTCCAGTCCAGGGGATCTCTTCTGGCATTCACACATATCTCAAAATAACAAAATCTTAAAATCCAAAGTGTCTTGCAGTATGAAATCCTTTTACTATACCTATGGGTTTAACCTAGTGTTTATTGTACAGATGTTTAGTGTGGACACTTGTTTACCTCTTCCCTTTTGTTGAGAAAGGGTACTTTGTAATGTGGCTGTGGGACAAAATATGCTGTTAGTCTGGAGGTAGACTGTTTTTCTGATTTCCCTTTGAAAGAAATCATCACTGCAAGCATGCGTGCTAAGCAAGCAGGGACTACTGAGTTAAGCCAGCAATTAAAAAAAAGTGTTGCCATCTAGGAAGACTAGAATTCTCAAGCTGGTCAGTGAATACCACGGGTTTGAACTAGAAATGAAAGGCAAAGCTCAAAGTTCTCCTTTTGATGGATGGAGAATGTAGAGCAGTTCACAAAGATACCAGGATGCGCACTGGGAGAGAAGCCATGTCTTCAATAGTTAACAACTGTTTTTACTTGAATCCCTTCAGGTTCTCCACCCTATTTTTAAAATAAACGACTGTGAATAATTGAATGCAAACGCCCTGAACCCAACAGATATGTTTTACTGAGTTAAAATTTTGTTCTGTGAGAACACACACCTGTACTCTCTACTAAACTGGTCAAACACAGGAGGGAGAATACTACGAGAAAAGCTAAAGCCACCAACTAGTCCAAGTAATTGGTGGAGCTGCCCTTATGAAAGCCTTGGCTTCAAAAAGGGAGGAAGATTGCAGGCGTTGTGATTTGCGCTATTAATCTCAGCACTGAGGCGGCAAAGACAGGACTGTTGCAGGCTAAGAGCAGTCTCAGCCTTGCCTTCCCCTCCAACATAGAGTGGAAAAGAGAGGTGACAGGACACTAGGAGAGAACTGGAAATTGAAAACAATAAACAATCAAACACAAAACCCGTATGGGTATTGAACAACGTGGAAACCGCGGCGTGGTAAGTGTTAACGCGTTAAGTATTGGTAGGGTAGCCTACTGGTGTTCGCCCAAACAAAGGCTCCGTTAAGATTCCAGCAGCACCTGTCTTGGGTTCCTGCTGTATCTGCCGTTACACAAGCACAAACCTTCGAATGCCGAGCTGTGGAAATGTTTTGCTACTTTGGAGAGATGGGCAAATAAAAATAAAACAAAACCCCACAGGAACTGAATTGGAGAGAAACACGGCAGCCCGTCTCAACACCAAACGCGCTCCTTCTTCGGTACTTCCAGGCAGAGGGGGCGGGGCTTCTCTGCGTCATAAGTCGGCGCCGGAAGTTGGCGAGGCAGCGCTGGTAGAAGCTCTGCTTCTAACACCGGAAGAAGCATTTGCGTGCTCAGAAAAGGGACGCTTCTTCGAGCTGCAGAGGTAAGGAATCGGCGGCTGATAATTTTGGAAGTAAATTTGGGACAAAACCAGGAAAGACTTGACTTTAAAATATTTCTGGGCATCCGGGAGAGGTAGCACACTCCTGCCATCTGAGCGCTTGGGACGCTGAGGTAGGAGAATTCCGCCTTCAACAAGCACCCTGACTTTGAGCCTAGCTTAGACTACAACGTGAGTTTTAGGCTAACCTGAATTGCAAAGTGAAGATTCTCAAAGTCTTCTCAAAGAACCAACTGCGTAAGTAAAGATCCCCGGTTGAGACGAACTTTGATCTAGCTGCTGCTCCTAGCTCAGATCTGAATTCCTTTGCGGAGTGATAATTGGGCACACAAACCTCTCCTTAGCCTGTTTCTTCGTGTGTAAAGAGTAATACCCTCTAGGATCGTGAAGAGTGTAATAAACACTCATAAACATTCCCCATAGAATTTATTATTGGAAATGTGTTTTATTCTTCAGACCCAGCCCACACCACAGTTTAGAGGAAGTATAGATAAAGAAATACGACTTTTTCTTTTTTAAAAATTTCCCTTTCTGTAATACTGGGTATTGATCCTTGGCCTCTGCATGCTAGGCAGACATTCTACTGAATTTTTCTCTTCGGCTGGAAATAGCCTTTTATTTCGGCTTCTGAGAAAAAAAAAAGAGACATGTTTGTGCAAAGACCCCGTTATTCAGTCTTTGGCTCTGATTTCAGGCCCTAAAAATGGACACCCAGAAAGATGTTCAACCACCGAAGCAGCAGCCAATGATATATATTTGTGGAGGTAAGATTACCATTTAAATAATGCTTTACTTTAAAAAAGCAAAAAACACACCACCACCACTACCACCCAAAAGTCTTTCCTTACATGAGTAACAAATCTTTTAAATTATAATGTGGAGCACTTTAGTGATTGTTAATTTAAAAATCCCTCTCCCTTATTAAGATTTCTTCCTTTTATCTGGAAAAGGTATCGTGCCTACAACCCTCCTTCCCCCTTGGTCTGTTTAGTAATAAGCTGCACTTGGATGCATTGGCACCCGGTGTCGTCCTGGTGAAATCTGTAGTGAACATTTGCTTCCCCATAGTGTTTTCTCTTTCAGGCACTGAATAAATGTGCTTTCTTTCCCAGAGTGTCACACCGAAAATGAGATAAAATCCAGGGATCCAATCAGATGCAGAGAATGTGGATACAGAATAATGTACAAGAAAAGGACTAAACGATGTATCCTTTTAAGTATACTTTCTAAGTGTGAAGAGGAAATAACCAATACTTGGGTTGATAAAGACAAAGATCTGATAAAAGTAGTAATAACTTTTGGATTATTTATTTATTCTTAAATGATTTGTTTGTTTTATATGAGTACACTTCAGACACTCCAGAAGAAGACATGGGATCCCATTACAGATTGTTGTGAGCCACCATGTGGTTGCTGGGGATTGAACTCAGGACCTCTGGAAGAACAGACAGCCCTCTTAACCGCTGAGCCATCTCTCCAGCCCTAGATTATTTAAGTAGAGTGCATGTGGACTTATTAAGAATGAGAACTGAGAGAGTAGAGACTCAACAGGAGGTATATGTAGATTAATTATTTTAATAGGATTTATTCCCAAAACCTGGGGTGGGGTGGGGATGGGGGCAGAGACAGGCAGCCCTTGTTGAGTTCAAGGCCAGCTTGGTCTACACTTAGTATTCCAGACCAGCTGGAGCTACTTAATGAGACCCAGTCTCAAAGAACCAGATAGGGGCTAGAGAAATGGATCCGCAGGTAACAGCATTGCATGCTTTTTCAGAGGGCCTCTTTCTAGAACCAACATGACTGCTCACAGTCTCGGCGGTTGGATAGACAGACCCTAGACCTACTAGTACAAGGGACCCAAATGGTACCACATACATACATGCAGGCAAAAGCACCATGCATAAAATAAACCTAAATAAAAAAATTTAAAAACCCAATAAATTTTTTTTTTTTTTTTTTTTCCGAGACAGGGTTTCTCTGTGTAGCCCTGGCTGTCCTGGAACTCACTCTGTAGACCAGGCTGGCCTCAAACTCAGAAATCCACCTGCCTCTGCCTCCCAAGTGCTGGGATTAAAGGCATGCACCACCATGCCCGGCTATAAATACATTTTTAACTTATTCATTTATTTAGGATATCACTGGCCGTCCTAAAAAACTGTGTGGCCTCAAACTCAGAGATCCGCCCACTTCCCCCTTCCCCAGCCCCCAAATGCTGGGATTGAAGGCATGTACTGCCAATGCCTGGCACAGTTGGTTTTGGGTTTGTTTTTCCTTTTTTTTTTTTTTTTTTTTTTTTTTTTGGTTTTTCAAGACAGGGTTTCTCTGTGTAGTCCTGGCTGTCCTGGAGCTCACTCTGAAGACCAGGCTGGCCTCGAACTCAGAAATCCGCCTGCCTCTGCCTCCCAAGTGCTGGGATTAAAGGCGTGCACCACCAACACCCGGCTGTTTTTCCTTTTTTTAAGGTAAACATGATTAGCATTTTCATGTACCATTCATAATGGACTCTCAGTAATCTAAAAACTAGTTGATACACAAGTTGTTTTTAACTTTTCAGGAAGTCTTTGTTTTTACTCGTAGTCGTTGTATGTTGTTAGTTTATGAGCAATCTAAAGTGTGGAAGAATAAATGAACAACTTGATGGAAAATGGTGAGGCCTACAGATTGTTCCATGGAAACTGACACAGACTCGTAAAAGTCATCCTTTCGCCAGGCGGTGGTGGCACACGCCTGTAGTCCCAGCACTTGGGAGGCAGAGGCAGGCAGATCTCTGAGTTCGAGGCCAGCCTGGTCTACAGAGTGAGTTCCAGGACAGCCAGGGCTATACAGAGAAACCCTGTCTCGAAAAACCACACATACACAAAAAAGTCATCGTTTCAGTGAGTTTTTAAAAATTATTTTTACTTATTATCTTTTAATATTCTTTATATTAATATATGTTACATTATTAATTTGTTACTATTTTGTATCCCAAAAAAATGAGCTGCTGAAAATGGAAGTAGTGTACTTTTTTTTTTTAGATAATCTCTGATGATCATAGTGAACTTAATTCTTTTGTTCATTTTCTATCCAGTTGCAAGCTTGGTGCAGGGGTGACTTGGGAGCCTTAGTTGTAGACAGTTTTAAGTATTGTTTAAAATCCTTAACGCAGTTCAACAGTGGTGGTGTTTGACGCTCGATGAAATGGAGTTCAGCAGTGTCTTCATGCATACATTTGCCTCACTGATGTTTCTCTAATGTATAGCATTTAACTTGGCTTACTTAATGACTACAACTGTATACCTATGATTTCATTTTAGAAATGCAATTGTATTTTAGTACTTTGTATAAAGGAAATTTTGGTTCACTATATGGCTTAATTTATTGTTCTTGTAATTCCTCACACAGTGAAGATTAAAAGTGTTTCCCCAAACCACTTCTATTCAGTGTCTTGTTAAAAAGCCGTCAAGCCAGATGGCGTGCTTCAGGCCTGGGGAGGAGCCACGTAGTGGGAGAGGAATGGGCTCCTGAAACGGGTCTGCCCTCTGCCCTCCACCTGCACACCCAGACTTGGGTATGTGCATGTGGTGCACCCACAGAGAAGAATAACTAAAATAGAACCTTAAAAATTCTGAATGCAGTTTTCTAGAACCCTTTTCTAAAGGTCTGAAGAAATATGTCCCTTGGAAACGACTGTACTTTGTCAGTAACTCTAAACTATCCAGCGTACCATTGTACTTGCTGTCTGCAGAGCTGTAAAAAGTCAAACATAATGGATAAAAATCAGAAGCGAATAAACTTGGACAGCTGGGCAGAGGACTGGCTCAGCAATCCGTGCTGTGCTTTTAAAGAAAGGTCCATGGTTCTGTTTGAATACCCATGCTGGGTCTATCCCAACAGACGGGCACTCCAGTCCAGGGTGTCTGACGGTGCCTTCTGGGTGTGCATATAGTCCACACAGACCCACACACACGGACTTTGGTATAAAGTGTTTGCTCACGTATGCAGGTGCACATATCCTCAGACCAGAGAGTTCTGGGAGCTGGCTGTAGCAGAGCCTGTCTAATCCCAGCGCTGGGGAGGTCGAGGCACCTTGGAAGGCACCAGGCACAGCCAGAAATACTTTATGCTGTTTCAGAGCTCTGTAAATCACTTTGGCACCCTTGTGAGCTAGCTGTGTAACCCTTAGCATCTGTTTATTGGTTGCAATACTTTCTTTTTTCTTTATGAGGACAGATATTTTTGGCTTGGCCACAGTCTTCAGATTATTTTGACCCTTTTCAATTCAGCATAGATTGTATAGCCAGAAGAAAACACGAAGTGGGAAAAGAAAATTACAAACCCCATGGCATGACAGCCATTCTCAGGATTGTTGCAGTTTCTTCTCTGCAGGAAATCAGTGTGCTGGGAGTTGAGGTGTTTGCTGGAGATGCTGTCTGGCGTGAGCACCTGGAGCAGTTGTTGCTGTTTCCACACAAGTGAGACAGCCTAAGAATTGCCCTAAAGAGTTAGTCTTCATCGATAAATATGCAGTTTAGCATTCTCCAACATCACACCCTAAGTAAGTATATAAATGTAATGGCTTGAGCATTGGAATTGATACCATCAATGGCCCCTGCCCGCAGACTTCTAGACGTAGACACAAAACGAAGAATTTATTGGGTTCCTGTTATGAACTGAGCACATACCAGCTGCTTTGTTCATTTATTTTACCAAATCTGAAATGTATTTAAAATGGAAGTTTCTCCACAAAACGACCTCTACTATTTTATTCATCTGAATTGCTTCTGTCAATCATATTTTTTTTCCCCGAGACAGGGTTTCTCTGTATAGCCCTGGCTGTCCTGGAACTCACTCTGTAGACCAGGCTGGCCTCGAACTCAGAAATCCGCCTGCCTCTGCCTCCCAAGTGCTGGGATTACAGGCGTGTGCCACCACGCCCGGCTTGTCAATCATATTTATATCTCCAGCACTCAAAGGGGCTCCTTGCTCCACCAACCTCTCAGGAAATGTGGGCTGCAGGAAAAGAGGAAAATGTGCCTTCCACGTATTCTTCAAAGAACAGTCGATAAGTAAGGCCAGTGTGCGACAGAGTCTGACTCAGTCAGGGAGGACTAGACCCCGCTCTCCTTAGGAGTCCAGCAGTCAATCTCCTAACAGCGTTTTATTTAAGTGGGGTGTGGTGGCACATACCTTTAATCCGAGCTCTCGGAAGGCAGAGGCAGGCGTATCTACAGAGGGAGTTCCAGGACAGTCAAGGCTACACGCAGAAACCCTGTCACGAAAAATCAAAGCAGTAAGAAACAGCATTTAACCAGCCGTAAAACGGACTGAAACCCAAAGGACGGGTTCGCCCTCGGTTCAGGTGAGGGCAGAAGTAGGCTGCGGCCTGCGAAGCCAATCAGCGGAAGGACAGCCGGGGTAGCCAATCGCCGCTCAGAGGGCCTAGTCTCCGCCCAGCCGCGTTAAGCATCGCTGCGGGTGGGTCTCGGGTCGCCGTCCACCGCTGGCTTACCGGGTGAGACCCGAGTGGGCACCCTCGGGGCGTGGACAAGCGGCCACACACGCGCACACCGTCGATGAACGTCCTCTCTGGTCTGGGAAGGCGATCGGAGCTTTCCACCGCTGTGGTTCACACGGAGGTGGAGGTTGGAGCGGAGGTGGAGGTTGGAGCGGAGCTGCTGCACTGCGGTTTCCTGGGGCAGCTATCTGCTTCAGCCCCGGGAACTACAGCCCAAGCCAGAGGAGCGACTCCCGACGCCGACGCCTGCAGGTTGGCCCTAGAGCTAGCTCCCAGGCTCGTCCCAAACGCTTTCCCTGGGTCTGGCGGTGCCTGGAAACCGTTGTCATGGCTGGGGCATGCCACTTCCGTTTCTGGCTGCAGAGGGCGCTGGCCGCCTGGGTAGGAGAAGCCGAGTTTTTCATGTTACTGGGGTTACCATGAATCCCTACCGCAGTTTGCTCAGGAGATATCACTAATACACTGATTAGGAAATATAGGAACTGAATGTGAGCAGGGTGAAGGCAAATCAAACTCAGCCAAGACCAAGCTTTCGACAGACAAAAGAAATACGGAAAAATTCTCTAGAGAACAGTAGAAAAGTTGTTGAGAATTAACATTGAGGTGTGTGTATGGGGGCGGGGGAGGGTCTCATGGAGCTCAAGCTGGCTGTGTTAGTTATGTAACTGAAGATGATCTTGAATTCATGTCCAGCCCCCGAGTGCTAGCATTATGCCATGCCAAGCTAACATACAATAATCTTAAGAAAATGTATCCTATAGATAGGAGAAGAAAAAAAAAAGCATAAACGATTCATCGGGTAGTGCACAACAGTCTGTAACTCTAGCTCCTGTAATGCAAATAAAAAGTAAAGTTCTTCAAGTACTCCCCCAATTCCTTTTAAATTTTTAGCTTATGCTTTTGATGGGAAGCACTCTTTACTCTCAGCCTAGAGGTATGATATGAAAGCCACAGTCTAATTAATTCCCTGCCTGGATCTTATTCCAAAGTTGAAGAACTTTTAACCTTTTATACCCAAGGCAAAGCCAGCGGCAATCTGCAGGAGACGCCTACACACCCTCTTTCTCCTTACACCCACTCTGAGACAGTTTACTAACTACTAGTATAATTTTCTGAAGAGTGCCTAAACCACAAAAATGTTTGATCCAAATATGTCTGATGGTTCAGGTGTCCTTCAGAATTAGTGGCATATGAAGGGTCTTCTGCCCCGTCTTCAGGCCGGTCTCCGCTGAATGAAGAGTCCAGCCCGTGCCCAGGCAGGAAAACAATCAAAGATAGAGTTCCAGCCGTCACTAATGAAGCTGAGTGACTAACAACAAGCCATCAGTTTGTTCTCATCACTGTCCAGTAGAATTTACTTCCCAATAGGAAAGCTAACATTTATAATTGCCACAGGTTTAAGGACTTTACACAGGAAAATAAAAAAGAAAGAAAAATACTTCAGAAGAACTTACAAAAGCTGTGAATCTCGATTAATGTGCTTTCATTGCCTGGTGTGAGCATATGTCTGTAATACGTGCTTTGGGTGTGTTTGTTTTTAATTGTCAGAGTGACACAAACTGGGGTAATCTGGCAAAAGGGAATTAAAACTGAGGAATTGCCTCTCTCAGATTGGCAAATCCGTGGGGGTATTTTCCTGATTAATGATTGATGTTGGCGGGCCCAGGCCACTGTGGGTGGCCCTGGGGGTTCTGAGAAAGGCGGCTGCCTGGGGGAAGCAAGCCAGTGGGCAGCACCCCCTGTGGCCTGTGCCTCAGCTGTGCCTCCAGGTTCCTGCCCCAGCTTCCTTCAGTGACAAAGTCATCTGTGAGGTGGAGTAACTCCGCTCCTTCCTTCCCAGGTTGCTCTGGTCGTGGTGTTGCTACAGCAACAGAAGACAACTGGGCTTTGTATTGTTTTAATCCCAAATCTGTGTTCATGTGGAGTTTTCATGACCGAAGCAACAAGTTTTATAAATATGAAAGCTTTTTTAAAAATGTGTTTTTGGTTTGTTTATTTGTTTATTGAGACAGGTCTCACCATGTAGCCTTGACTGGCCAAAACTTGATATGAAGCCCAAGCTGGCTCTCATAGAGACCCACCTGCTCCCAAATTCCGGAATTAAAAGCATCTGGCTCTACCTTGTGTTTTTGTTTCATTCTTTAGATTTTTTAAGTTTGAGAAAAACAGTTAAGAGTGTTTTTGAGAGGGTTTCTCTGTGTAGCCCTGGCTGGCCTCGAACTCAGAAATCCGCCTGCCTCTGCCTCCCAAGTACTGGGAAAAGGTGTGTGCCACCACTGCCCGGCAAGAATGTTTTTAAAATAGACTACTATTTTATTATATAGGGATTTTGCCTGCATATATGTCTGTGCATCACAAACATCCTGTGTCCACAGAGGCAGAGAGAGCTCCAGATGACCTGGAAGAGAACTAACAGTCCCGCTGTGGATGCTGGGAGTCTGACCCGGTGCTCTGCTCTCGGCCACTGGGCCATCTCTGCATCCCACCTTAGCAACCGACCCTGACGTGCCAAGCTGTTGAGATATAGGACATCTTTTCGGGAGGCTTTGTCATTTGACCTCGCGTCTGTGGGGGAGGGTCTGACACTCTGGCACCCGAGACTGCTTTACTCGTGTCAGAAGCAAAAAAGCCCTCAGACTTGATTTAATGTAACCTGTCGGTTTGCACCAAAAGCTGTTTCGTCATTCTCTTCGGCCTTGTTTAAGGTGAAGCCTGAGATAGAACATGTGTGATGAATAGTTTGACTCAGTTACGTTGAAAGGAAAGTTCAAAACAGACAACCTTCCTTTTTGGGGGAAAAAAAAATCACTACCCATTTCCCTCTAAGAGCACTCAGGGCTACCTAAATTGAGCTTATATATATATATATATAATTACACACACACACACATATATACATATTACATATTACAAATATATATATATAATATAATAAGGTATATACTATATACATGATATAAAATATATGATATATAATTATATATAATTGAGCTAAATTATATATATTAGATTCACTTGTGTTTTTTTTACATTATGTTTCAGCCATGACTGCTAAGGCAAAGGACTGCCCATCAATGTGGGGCTTTGGAACAACAAAAACATTTAAAATTCCAGTCGAACATTTGGATTTCCAGTATATTGAAAAATGTTCAGATGTGAAACACCTGGAAAAAATTCTTTGTGTGCTGCGGTAAGCATTTAAAAAATGACATCCTGCTTTCTAGTTACACCATTGCCTTCATGTAGGCAAACCAACAGTGGAAGTGTGGCGAGTTTCCAAGTGACGTCAGTATGTAAGCCCCACTGGTCTTCTGTGGGTCTGGGCCACGGGAGACATGCTGATTCGGATCCAGGTGGCAACCTGGCGCCGGCCAAGGAGAGGCAGCGCCATGGAAGCGCAGCTGCCGGCTCTGACAGCTGAGGGTGACTCAGCGCTGCCTGGTCTCAGGGAAGATGGTGGGGAGGCCTGAAGCAGGAAGTTCTCAGAGCCTCATGCCCACATGTCAACCCTCTCTGTGTATCCCAGATGTAGTTGTTAAAAATGCAGGTCTGAGTGCCTCGTGCCCAGCCGTTCTACTTCAGAAAGCCTGAGAAGGGAAATGAGCTTTTAACAATGCAGTTGATTGTCATGAATTTCAAGGGTCTCTGCCCTGTGGGGTGCAAACGTGGGGGTCGGCAGTGGTTTCCTGAGAGATTGGATTGGAAGAACCGAGTTCAACTGAGGAAGAACCGAGTTCAACTGCGGAAGCCACCAGCCTTCTTAGGGTGTGGTCATGACTCTTGGCTCTTCACTGCTCCTTGTTTTTATTTTCTCTGACCTTCCCTTTAAAAATATTATTTTTATATGTAGTATGTATGTATGTGTGTATGTGTGTGTGTATGTATGTGTGTATGTATGTATGTATGTGTGTGTGTATGTGTGTATGTGTGTGTGTGTATGTATGTGTGTATGTGTTGTGGCACATGTATGCCAGAGCCCAAGGAGGCCTGCGGAGCTCAGAGCTTCAGCTAGCTTTCTAGGGAAAGCTAGAGTTCTGTTTCTTGTGTGTTTTACTTTAGGAGTGTTTTGTCTAAGCTGTTTCTCTGCCATTTTCTCCTCAAACATTAAAAACAAACAAATAGGGCTGGAGAGATGGCTCAGAGGTCAAGAGCACTGACTGCTCTTCCAGAGGTCCTGAGTTCACTTCCCAGGAACCACACGGTGGCTCACAGCCATCTGTCTGTAAGAGAGGGATCTGATGCCCTCTTCTGGTGTGTCTGAAGAGAGCAATGGTGTACTCATATACATAAAAAAAAAATAAATCTAAAAACAAACAACAGTGACCAGGGCTGGAGATGTTTGTGAATGTTTGCCTAGTAGTCATGAGACTCTGGGTTTGATTCACATTAGTGGAATTTGGCGGCAAATGTTTGCAGTCCCAGCAAGAAGACCGTGAGCCCAGAAGATTCCATGTTCACCCTAACCATAAGATGTAGGGATCAGTCTGGGCTCTCTGAGACCTTGACTCAAAACGAGATTTTTTTTTTTAACAGAAACTCTTTGACATGGAAGCCTACATTATCTGTCAGCTTGTCTCTAATCCTGAATTTCCAGTATACATTTTGAAATTGCTCTGTGCATACAATGAACATATATTACTTATTCAAATTAAAAATTTATTATTTTATGCAATGGGTGTTGAGCCTGCACGAATGTCTGTGTGCATCCAGTAGGCACAGAGGCCAGAAGATGTTGGTTGGAGGGAGTCAGATAGCCTGGAACTGTGCTGACGGAATGAAGCCCAGGTCCTTTGGAAGAGCAGCCAGTGCTCTTAACTGTCAAGCTGTCTCCCCGCCCTGAATTCAGCCTTTAATGTGTGCAATGCCCGTTGTTTTCTTTGGAGCCCCCCGCCCTGTACATGCTGTGGATTTGCTGATGGCAATGGCCGGTTCCCTGGCCCAGCCAGCATCCCACTCCGCCTTGCAGAGCCTCAGTTGGATGCTGACTCTAAGATTAAACTGCTTTTTAAGGTCTGGTGAAGAAGGCTACTATCCTGAACTCACGGAATTTTGTGAGAAGCGCCTCGCCCTCTTGGCTCCCAGAAGTCGAGCTCTGAGGAAGGACAAGCCCGCAGCGACCTCGTCCAGCTTTTCAGCGGAAGAGTGGGAAAAAATTGACAGTGATCTAAAGGTAGAGCGCCTGTCCCTGGCAGCGTGCTAGCTGGCCCCCGTCCCTGGCAGCGTGCTAACACTGTGTCTGCTTAACTCACTTGAAATTCTGGCCTTCCAGATTGTCAGTGACCAGCCTTTAGCAGTGTCCACTTCAGGAGGAGTGGTGGCTTCTTAATTCTGGTAACTTACTGTGAATTTTTGCGTGTGAATGCTTTCTAAGTTTCTGTATCATGTTCAACCATAATCAAATCACCATCAGTTTCTTTCTATAAAGATACCTGGGGCTGGGTGCTGTGGTGCCACCTGTAATCCTGGCACCGAGGAGGTAGAAGCGAGAGATCAGAAAGAGTTCCACCCTGCTCACACACAAGACTCATTCACAAAGTCGAAACCAGAAATATTCGATATTTTGCTGTGCTCATTTGTTTTTGACTTTCTTGATTTCCCCTTAATAAATTATAAGAATTCAAGTCATTTAAGCAAATAATTTAAAAATATTTTTGTCTATATGGCAGTATAGTAAATCTTGAAATCAGGTTGTGAAGCCTTGCTGTTTTCTTAGTTAGGGTCACTGCTGTGGAGGGGCACCGCCCGGAAAAGGAGGGAACCAGAGCTTGTGAGGAAGTGGTGCACTTCCGCTTCCACAGCACAGCTCACCACAGAAGGAAGTCAGGACAGAACCTCAGACAGGGACGGGAGGCAGGAGCTGATGCAGAGGCCAGGGAGGGGTGCTGTTTACTGGCTTGCTCCCCCTGGCTTGTTGAGCCTACTTTCTTATAGAACCCAGGCCCACCAGCCCAGGGATGGCTCCACCCACCATCACTGTGCCCCATCAATCACTGATTAAGAAAATGCCTTAGTGCTGGATCTCATGGAGGCATCTTCTCATGAGGTTTGCTCCTCTCACATGACTCAGCTTGTGTAAAGTTGACATGACTAGACGCCACACCTGTTCTTTTCGTGAGTTGTTTACTTCATTTAGGTATATACAATAATGTAGTTTTTATACAACAATGTGCTTATGTTTGGATTGAGACTGTATTGACTTTTTGGCTATTTTTATTACTGACATTATATTACATCCCAGGCAGGCCTCAGATGGCCAGTTCTCTTATCTATATGTTTCAATATATGCTGGGATTATTGGCTGCCACATTTGATTTGTTAATCAGTTTCAGAAGAACTAACAAGAATTAACATCTTTTTTTTTTTTTTTTTCTTGAGACAGGGTCTCCCTATGTATCCCTCGGTGTCTCTAAACAAACTAGGCTAGCCTTGAACTCACAGAGATCCACCTGGCTCCCAGGTGCTGGGACTAAAGGCATGCACCACCATGCACCACCATGCACCACCATGCACCACCATGCACCACCATGCCTCCAGTCCACACTGTGTAGTTCCCACTCACTTAGCTCTGCATATCTGTAGTGGCTGGTATTGTGTGTCAGCCTGACACTAGCTAGAATCATCAGAGAGGAAAGAACAGAGAGGGGAGAGAGAAGGGAGAGGAGGAGGGGACAAGGAGACCCACAAGGGGACAGGAGAGAGGGAGGGAAGGGAGCCCTGGCAATGCTGGAAGCAGAAGGATCCTGGGACTAAAACAAAAGTCAGGCAAGGGCCAGGTTTCAGAAAAGACCCTACCGCAGAGGAACACGGCGGAGCGAGCTCTACAGGGGAGGCCCTCCTCTGCCTCTGAGCACACACACAGGTGGATGCACCCACACACGTGTGTGTTACATCATATGTGTACACACACATTCTCACACACATTCACACAAACACACAGCTACATTTACACACTTACATGCACATACATACACTCACAGTCATACACATTCATAACATAATTACACACTTACACACATAAATACATAAACATATGTACTCACAAATATGTACATTCACATTCACTCACCCATATATACACTCACATACATACTCACACATAAACACACTCATATACTCAAACACACACATTCACACTCATGTTCATACACTGACATCCACACACACACAGATACACATACATGTGTGTGTATGAGCCATGTATAACTTATTAAATCATACTAAGACCATAATTAAAACTATATTATCAGCTCAATAAATGCAGCAAAGTTTTATTTTACAAAATTTAAAACACATTCTTGAAACATTCTTATTAAACAAGGATCAGGCCGAGTGTGGTGGCACAGGCTTTTAATCCCAGCACTCAGAGGCAGAGGAAAGGGAATATCTGAGTTCAAGGTCAGCCTGGTATGTATAGAAAGTCCCAAGATAGCCAAGGCTACATAGAAAGACTCTCTTAAAACAAACAGCAACAGAAACCAACCAAGGATCAGGAGGGGACTTCCTTTATTTGACAAAGGATATAAATAAAATTTAAATCTAGCATTATACTTAATGGTGAGAGGCTGATTTTCTTTGTAAGGGTCTCTCCCCTCTCCCCTTTTTTCCTCTCTCCTCCTCCTCCCCTCCCCCTCCCCTGCATTGGCTCCTCCCTCTCTCCGCTGTGCCCCCTCCTCTCTCCCCTCTTCTTCCCTTTGGCTTTTTTATTTTACCATTGACTTGATGCTGATGGTCTGCCAGTCAGCAGGACACTCCGCCCATCGCCTCATCTTCAGGGAGCGGACAGCCTATGCGGTGTGGAGGCTGCTGTCCTCGGTTGCGAATCCGGTTTTGTCCCCACTCACTGAGTCACCTCCTCATGCACCTCCTTTCTTCTTCATCCTCATTTTCAGCGTGCTTTCGTTTGTTTGCTCCTCTTCCTCTCTGTGGTGGGGGTGGGGGTGTGGCCATCCATGGGGGTGTGGCCATCCATGGGGGTGTGGTCATCTATGGGGGTGTGGCCATCCATGCAAGAGCAAGAGGTTAACACTAGGTGTCTCCCCCAAGCATTTCTCCACTGTGCTTTTGAGATGGGATCTCTCTGAACCTGGGCCTTGCCTTCCTGCCAGGCTGGCCAGCCAGGCAGCCCCAGGGATACTCCAGTCTCTGCCTTCTCTATAAGGTACAGCCCCCCCCCCCATTCCCCGCTCCAGGTCCTGGTTGTGTGGCCAGGCCTCGGCCACCCCTTCCTTCTGTGCTTTCTCTGTTGCTCCTTTATGTTCTCCCAGCCCATCCCTCCTTCAGAACCCCTGCTTTCCATTTTAATCTCTCGTTGCTTTTCTTTTTCTCCTCACATGCCCCCCCTCCAACCTCTCTTCTTCCTACCCAGACACATAGGAAATAAATATAATTATTGAGTTCCAACGATCTAAAAGCTTTGCCAAATGTTATAGCTCTCAGTATATATTTGCTGAATAATAAATAATAAGAATCTCACTAATAGGGAAATCTTGGCTAATATCTGCTTATCAGTGAGTGCATACTATGGGTATTCTTTTGAGACTCCAGCTCCATCCATTTCTCCAAGAATTTCATTAATTCATTGTTTCTAATGGCTGAATAGTACTCCATTGTGTATATATACCACATTTTTTGTATCCATTCCTCCGTTGAGGGACATCTGGGTTCTTTCCAGCTTCTGGCTATTATAAATAAGGCTGCTATGAACATAGTGGAGCATGTATCCTTATTGCATGCTGGGGAATCCTCTGGGTATATGCCCAGGAGTGCCTAGTAACTTGGAATACCCAAGACACAATCCACATATCAAATGATGTCCAAGAAGAAAGGAGAGGCCCCTCGTTCTGGAAAGGCTCAGTGCAGTAGTGTAGGGGAATACCAGAACAGGGAAGTGGGAAGGGGTGGATGGGGGAACAGGGGGAGGGAAGAGGGATTATGGGACTTTTGGGGAGGGGGGAGCAAGGAAAGGAAAAATCATTTGAAATGTAAATAAAGAATATATCGAATAAAAAAAAGAAAAACATCAAAAAATAATAATAGGGAAATCTCTTCCTTAAGTTTCAGTGGCATCGGTGGTAACTCAGTTGAATACACATTACTTAGGATCTAACATGGGAATTGCATTTGGTGGTGCATGCCTGTGCTTCCAGCATTTGAGAGGGAGAGCAGGGAGAGGAGGCTTCAGTCATATTCGTCAAGACCAGCCTGGTTATTTGAGACTGTGTATCATCTCTCTCTGTGTGTGTGTGTGTGTGTGTGTGTGTGTGTGTGTAATCTAGCATGTACCAGATACTGCATTACCAAAAATAAATAAATAAATAAAGACATGCACACTGCTCTATACTGTAAAGATACAGTATGAAGAGAGAT
The DNA here is from genome assembly GCA_964023405.1 of Apodemus agrarius. Lineage (NCBI taxonomy): Eukaryota > Metazoa > Chordata > Mammalia > Rodentia > Muridae > Apodemus > Apodemus agrarius. The sequence goes on along the minus strand of OZ030022.1, from coordinate 68,130,353 downwards.
TGACAAGAAACACTTAAGGTCTATGTGATTGTGTGCGCAGAAGGAGCCCTGTAGTCCACCCAATGGGTTCAAGGAAACTTGCTAGAAGTGTGACTGGTAAACGTTGCAAGATAAATAAAAGTTTCCAGGAATGGTGGCACAAACCTATAATCCCAGCACTTAGGAGGCAGAGGCAGGAGAATCTAGATTAGCCTTTGCTGCATAGCAAGTCCTCGTCTCAAGTGCGAGCACATGTGTGCGCCTGTGCACACACTCAGGTGTAGTGGGAATGGTCTAAGCTACTCTGACTCCTGGTGGGTTTGCACGTTAGTCCCTGCCCAGCAGCAATCACACACACACACACACACACACACACACATGCACACTCATGCACACACACACACACACACACACACACACACACTTCTAATCCTCCCTGCAGCTAGCACACATTTCCCTCCTGTACTCCTGGCTTAATACCCTCGAATTTTATATTTTATCTCCGTTGTCCTGGCTCTTTCTCGATAGTTCCCAAGACACTCCTGGGCAGCCCTTCTGGGGGCCACATTCCTTCTCACCTGCATTTCAGATGATTCTCTTTCTACAGCTCTAAATCTGACTCATCTTCCTCCGAATCTTGGTGATTCCTTTCTTCCAGTTCCTAGCCAGCACAATCTAAAAGTTCTGCCTTTCTCTCTCCACCCAACCGTTGGCCATTGGCTCTTTACTGATCAATCAAAAACCAGTTGGCGACAGGGACCTTCAGTGTTTGTTCACGCAGGTTCCTGATTAATTCAGAGCATTAGAACCACTCCCCAACACTCCGGTGTGTTGGATTACTTCAGTCCTCCCAGCCCTTGGGAGGTGGGTCAGGGTTAGGAGCTCAGGGTCATCTGTGCATAGATGCTGGCACCAAAACAACCCCAGCAAAGTAACCTCCAACAAATAAGTCTAACATTCTTATACCATTTACCTGTGTGTGTGTGTGTGTGTGTGTGTGTGTGTGTGTGTTTTACCACATGTGTGGAGATCAGAGGACAACTTTAGGAGCCAATTATCACCTTTCATTCACATTTTGGGAACTGAATTTATGTCATGAATCTTGGTGGCAAGAACCTTTACCTACTGAGCTCTCACTGTCTCATGTAGTCTCTGAATTTTTATTACATTCAGAGAGAGAGGGGGAGGAAAAGAGACTATACATGTATGGGGGTGGAGATCAGAGAAGAGCCTGTGAGAGTCAGTTTTCTTCTTCAGTTATGTGTCTGAATTTGAACTCAAGTCCTTCAGACTTGGCAGCGAGCGTCCGTAACAGCTGAGCCATGTCCTGCCCACTCCCAAATATTCTTAATGAGGCTAACTGTACACTGAAAATAGCTAATAAAGTAAATTTTGGGTTATGGGCGTTTACAACAATTAAGGCAAAGGGAGGAGCCTCCGGGAGAACGTCTGGAACTGGCCGCCGAGGGCCGCTGGGCTTCTGATGCGTGGTCAGTGGCGTCATCTCTATAGCTGTCACCTCCTCCACCCTCCTCAGAGCTGGGTGTCAGAAATCAAACGAGAGGAAAATACACGACACTTCCTTGACCCCGAAGAACATCCAGGAGTGGAAGATCCTCTGCCTCCCGTCCGTGGCTCCACCTGCTGCCCTCACAGCAACAAGGTAGGCCTTGCTGGGATGGGGGAGCAGGGCGGACAGGCCCGGCAGTGGCTCACAGCAATTCCTCTGTGCCCGGGGATACCAGGGCGATGGAGGGCAGGCGGCTCACCCCGGAGGGCTCTCCCCTCCCCCACTTTGGTGTACTAGTAGAATCTGAACCTGGGCGCTCACACAGACAGGAGCTGTACCCCAGAGCTATGGCTCCAAACCTCGTTAACTACTTATTTAGAGGCAGTGCCTCCCTCAGTGGTCTAGGCTGGCCTTGAACGTGTGAGCCTCCTTCCTTATCTTCCCAAATAGCTGGGCTTCCAGGACCGTGTCACCAGGCCCAGCGACCCGCTTGTGTAAGCTGTATCAGATCGCCTTTTCTGAAGGCGTGCATTTTAGGGTCAGCATTTTTCCTCCTATTTTTTGTCACTCTGTTTCTTCTACTCTGATCAGTTTTTAAGAGCATAGAGGATATTCTCTTTCAGGGAAGAATTCTGCCTTTCTGGGAGAGGTGCAGAGGCTGTGGCTGAGGAAGCCGGCTGCCTGCACACGTTGAGTGGTGCTTCGAGCACTCAGAGGCGCCCTCACTTCTGGGTGCACGCCTCTCTGGTTTTTGTGCTTTGTGCTTGGGCCCTATTTGGTCTTGCAAATCACCCCTTTTTCCTTACAAGCTTCACGGAGGCAGGGTCTGTTGGAGTCCCAAGTCCATCGAGTTTACTGACAGTCGAGTCTAGGCCTGCGCACCTCGTTATTTGACAGGATGACTGCCCAGGTCTTCCCACTTCTTTTTAGGGTTTTCCTATGTAGCCCTGGTCAGTCTGGAACTTACTATATAGACCAGACTCGCCTGAAATCCACAGGAATCTGACTGCCTCTGCCTCCCAAAGCCTGGGATTAAAGGTGTGCGTCACCATCAGGCCTGGCTATTTATCCTTTTAATATATATTATTTAATATTTAATATATACTATTAAATATAATAAACTGCATTAAATATATTCTTTTAATAAAATATATAAAATACCATGAATATATAATATTTAATACATGTGTGCACATTATACATATGTATATGTCTATATATACACATACATGTGTGTGTGTGTGTGTGTGTGTGAGTGTGTGTGTACATGCCATACTACCATGAGCATGTCAGACTTAGTGGAGGGTTCCCTCCATCTACCCTATGGATTTGGGAGATGGAGCTCAGGTCTTCAGGCTTGGCAGCATGATTAACACTGAGCCATCTCTGCCCCTCAGGTTTTTCTAGAATCTTTGGGTTTTGTTTTTGTTTTTGTTTTTGTTTTTATTGGATAAATTCTCTATTTACATTTCATTTTCCTTTTTCTGGTTCCCTGCCCCCCAAAGGTCCCCCATGCCCTTTTCCCTCCCCCTGCTCCCTCATCCACCCCTTCCCACTTCCCTGTTCTGGTATTCCCCTACACTGATGCTTTGAGCCTTTCCAGAACCAGGGGCCCCTCCTTCCTTATTGTCAGACATAATTTGGTATGTGGATTGTATCTTTGGTGTCCCAGGATTCTAGGCTAATATCGAGGCTTATCAGTGAGTACATACCATGGGTATTCTTTTGAGACTGTGCTACCTCACTTAGTATGATATTCTCCAGCTCCATCCATTTCTTTAAGAATTTCATGAATTCATTGTTTCTAATGGCTGAGTAGTACTCCATTGTGTATATATACCACATTTTTTGTATCCATTCCTCCGCTGAGGGACATCTGGGTTCTTTCAAGCTTCTGGCTATTATAAATAGGGCTGCTATGAACATAGTGGAACATGTATCCTTATTGCATGCTGGGGAATCTTCTGGGTATATGCCCAGGAGTGGTAAGACTGGGTCCTCTAGAAGTATCGTGTCCAGTTTTCTAAGGAACCACCAAACTGATTTCCAGAGTGGTTGTACCATCTTGCAGTCCCACCAGCAGTGGAGGAGTGTTCCTCTTTCTCCACATCCTCACCAACACCTGTTGTTTCCTGAGTTTTTAATCTTAGCCATCTGACTGATGTGAGGTGGAATCTCAGGGTTGTTTTGATTTGCATTTCCCTGATGACTAATGTTGTTGAACATTTTTTTAAGGTGTTTCTCAGCCATCTGAATTTCTTCAGGTGAAAAGTCTTTGTTTAGCTCTGTACCCCATTTTTGATAGGGTTATTTGGTTTTCTGGGGTCTAACTTCTTGAGTTCTTTGTATACATTGAATATTAGCCCTCTGTCAGATGTAGGGTTGGTGAAGATCTTTTCCCAATTTGTTGGTTGCCGATTTGTCCTTTTGACTGTGTCTTTTGCCTTACAGAAACTTTGTAATTTTATGAGGTCCCATTTGTCTATTCTTGATCTTAGAGCATAAGCTATTGGTGTTCTGTTCCAGAACTTTCCCCCTGAGCCAATGTCCTCAAGGGTCTTCCACAGTTTCTTTTCTATTAGTTTCAGTGTGTCTGGTTTTATGTAGAGGTCCTTGATCCACTTGGAGTTGAGCTTAGTACAAGGAGATAAGAGTGGATCAATTCTCATTCTTCTGCATGTTGACCTCCAGTAGAATCTTTGGTTTTATTTCTAAGACATTTCCATCACCCTGTTTTCTGATAATTTACCTTCTGGGCTCCTCATTGGAGGTCACACAGGCAGTGAGAGATGTTGCCATCTGTGACCAGTGAATGCGCAGTCATGCACGGAGCACCGTGCGCTAAGTTTGTGCATCTGTGCCCTAAACCGTAGGACATAGAATTCTTGACCTGGTCTTTATTTTTTTTAAATATTTGTTACCTGTTTTTATTTTATGTGTATATGTGTTTTGCCTGCATACCACATGCATACAGTGCTTGCAGAGGCCAGAAGAGGGTGTCAGATTCCTCTGAAACTGGAATTACAAACGGTTGTGAGCTGCTGTGTGGGTGCTGGGGCTTGAACCTGGGTCCTCTGGGAAAGCTTAGCCAAAGAGCCATCTCTCTAGCCCTTTGACGTGGCTTTTAAATGGCTTATAACCCATTGGTATCGACAGATGAGCAGCACAGTGATTCTCGGATTGCATCCCAGGAAATCCTACAAAGTTAATGTGTGTGTTCCTGTGAAGCAAGGTCATGCCATATTGCCCAGGCTGGCCTGGAATTCTCGAGTGGCCTCCTGGGCAGGTGGACAGTAGGCGCAGACCACTGCATCCAGCAGCGCCACTTGCCAACAGTGCTGAAGCACCCTTGCCCTCTGTCTCAACATGGGCACCAAGCGTAGAGCAGCCGTGGCCGAGCCTGAGTCAGGCTGGGGCGCCAAACCACTAGCACACTCGATGGAGAAACAACAAAACAAAGCCAACGCTGCCTTTGGTGCGACCGTAAATTATTATTTTGTTTGAAGACATGTGCTTTCAGTATTTTATGTGAGAGGCTAAGAAATATGCAGAGAGCCGCCTACTGAGCAGGAAATACCATTTTACTAAGTATCTCATAGAAGTGCTCTGAGCAGTAAGGCTGCAGAGGCGTGTGCTGCCAGTCCCACCAGCCTGCGAGGGTCCAGAGGACATGGGGCAGGAGGAGAGATTTTGCTGTTGGTTTTTAGATTTTTAAATTTTATGTGTATGAGAGTTTGCCTAGATGTACACATGTGCCTGCCTGGGGCCTGCGGAGGTCATAGAAGAGCATCGGATCCTCTGGAACTGGAGTTTGCTACTGTGTGGGTGCTGGGGGCTGAGAGGGTTTTGGAAAAACAACTAGTTCTCTTAACATCTGAGGTATCTCTCCAAACCCCAAAGAGAACCAACTCCTGAAAATAAATTGTCCTCTGATCTACACACACACACACTATATATATATATGTATATATATATATATACACATATATATATATACACACATGCATATATGTATATATGTGTATATACATATATGTACATATATATATATATGTGTATATACATATATATACATATATATACACGTGTGTGTATATATATATACACACATATATATACACGTGTGTGTGTATATATATATATATATACATATATATACATATCCCATATATATATATCCTCTAAATGGAATGCATATTTCACATGGGGATATTGAAGAACTACACAAGAATTTAAGTACCCCCAGTTTCTTTCTTTAAAAATCTTTTTATATTTATTTTATATGTGTTTTGCTTACATCTATGTATGTGCACCATGTACGTGTGTGGTGACCGAGGACATCAGAAAAGGACCCAGGACCCTCCAGAGCTGGAGTTGCGAGTGTTTGTGGGCCAGCATGCTGGTGCTGGGTCTGACCTAGGTCCTCCACCAGAGCAGCCTGGCTCTTACCCGCTGAGCCATTGCTGCAGCCCCAGGACCCCAGCTCCTTCAACCCCTAAGCTGTGCCACTTGTATGAGTTTTCCAGCAAACTGGTTGGCTTTAAACAAGAGAAGTATGTTTCATAGTTCCAGAGGCAAGATGCTGACGGCCAGGTGTTGGCAGGCCTGGTCTGTTGAAGCCTGGAGGAGGCCTGGCTTTGCTTTCTCGGTTCCTGACCTTGCTGGCCGTCCTCAGCTGTGCCAGCTGAGCTCCAGTCTCTACCCTCGTCTGCACTCTCCCCCTCCTGGCACACTCCTTGGCATTGTGTGATGTGTTCTGGGAAGTTGAGTACTCCTCTGTCTGATGGCTGTTGTGCCTTCCTCCTGATTTCTCCGGGTACAGAGCCTGCCCTGCTTTCCCATAGTCAATCAGCAACGAGTCTGGGCCTGGGCCTGGCCTCTGAGCGCCTGCCAGCCCACTGGAGCCCTTTCCTGCACTTTCTCTAGGGGTGGAAGGGGGAGGCCCACTCTTTAGTTTTCTCTGATGAGGCTTTTCTAGCTGTAATCCCAGGCTGCTGTGGCCATGCCCCTGCCACACGGGAAAGCACACACCCGTCAGTCAGAGGGACCCAGCCGGCAGGGAGTCTGAAGGAAGCAGAAATCGGAGAGTCCTCCCCGGCAGCGCTGGTCCTCCCCGGCAGCGCCGGTCCTCGCCAGTGTGGCTAGGACCTGCTTTGGTTGTTGTTGTTATTGTTGTTTTGTTTTTTGATTGTTTTGTTTTTTGGATTTAGTCCAAGTTGGGTGTCGGCCTGACAAACAAAACAACCCTCACTCATCCAGCAAGGTCGCTATCCTTGTCTCTCTAAACGCCTCAGCTGTAAAAGAATGATCGAGTTTAGTGCTATTTATTATAAGAAACCATCAATGACCTATGTGAGTTTTCGTGTATGTCCTTAAAAACCTATGACACTGTCCTTGGGATTAACTACAGATCTAACCCCTGACTTTCACCTCAGGTTTTGTTACATCAGACACTGGAGTTCTTTTCTGCCCATAGAGACCTGTTTTTCTGATCTGTTCTATTTGTGTGTCTTACACCAGTGGCTCACAGTTCATTTATAATAAATCTTGGTGAGCTTAGGCTGAATGTGTCTCATCAAGTATGGTTTATTCTTTCAGGAAACATATTCTAAAAGTAAGACAGCTAAGAAGAGGATTCCAAGGGATTATGCGGAATGGGATAAGTATGTTTTATATTTCTTTATTTAAAGTTGCCTCTGAAAAAGTCTCTACTATTAAATGCGACACTAATTTACAATACTATAAACCTGCTACATCAAGTGTCTCAAATCACTTTAGTAAAATCACCATTTTACCGAACACTTCCCACCCCTTTCTTGTTTCTTTTGAGGCAGAGTCTCACGCTGTAGCCCAGGCTGCTCCTCCTCTTCCCCGCTCTCCCGGCTGCTATAATTCCAAGCACACTCAATCACATCTGGCAATCTAAGCTCTTCTAATTTCATTTTTTTTCATTAATGATGCCTTTTCTTTATAAAACCAACCACAAAACAGATTAGATTTAGGTCTGTTGTTTCTGAGACAGGGTTTCTCTGTGTAGCCCTGGCCATCCTGGAACTCCCTCTGTAGATCAGGCGTTATCTGTGAGTTCAGGGCCAGCCTGGTCTACAGAGCCAGTTCGAGGACAGGGTTTAGAGTTCGTCCCAGGCCTCCCACCTGCAGACACCCACCGGAACCTCAGAGGCCAGGAGAGCGGTGCTGAGGTTTGTTTCTTACTTGTATTGTACTAGTCTTCTGTTGTTGTTTCAGATTTGATGTGGAAAAAGAATGTTCAAAGATTGATGACGATTACAAAGAAAAGACGGTCATAAACAACAAGGCTCACTTGTCTAAAATTGAGACAAAAATAGAAACAGCAGGTAATAAGGGAAAAGGGGGGTTGGCCATTTTCCAACACTTTAATCGCAGGAAATGTGCCAGGCAAGGAAACGCTGTCCTGAGCACTAGTGAGCACCACAGATGTTTGTGGATTTTTGGCCAGAGTTGGCCATCCGAACGAGTTTATTTCTAGCTTTTATTGCTCAGTTTTGTTTGAGACAGAATTTCATGTAGCCCAGGTTGGCCTTGAACTCGCCGTAGCTTGGCCTTAGACTTCTAATATTCTGCCTGTATTCTCTAAGTGCTGGGGTAGAAGGTGCGTGCCACTACACCTGGCTTTAATAATGAAGTTGGTAAGACTTCAAAATATAAACCTATTTTTTTCTTTTTCTTCTTTTTTTTCTTTTGTTTTTTTGAAACAGGGTTTCTCTGTGTAGCCCTGGCTATCCTGGAACTCACTTTGTAGACCAGGCTGGCCTTGAACTCAGAAATCTGCCTGCCTCTGCCTCCCAAGTGCTGGGATAAAAGGCATGTGCCACCATCACCCCGCTTATCCAACCCTCTTTTAAAAAATTTTTTCATTTTTTTGCATCAAACAAAAGAAATGAGACACTTTTTCATCTGAAGCTCGTACAAGACCTTTAAAGTAATAGCAAAACCAGCCATAAGAAAACCAGTCCTAAACAAAACAAAAATAAAAACAAAAACAAAAACAAAAAATCCACATGGTTAGAAGAGAAGAAATAGCCTTAAACTCAAGAGAGCTTTGATTTTGTTTGTTTAATCTATGACTTTCTGCTTCATTAAAATAACTATTCTTGGGTGTGGCAGTGTGGCTCAGTGGTCCGGTGCTTGTTGAACATGCCCGAGACCCCAGGCTCTAGCTTCAGGGCTGCCCGAAAATAAAAGCTCTCAAGCATTCAGACGTTGCAAGAAATCATCTTAGGCTGTGTTTTCGTGTGAGTTTATTTCTAGGACTGACTGAGAAGGAGAAGAGCTTCCTTGCCAATCGTGAAAAGGGCAAAGGGAACGAGGCGTTCTACTCGGGGGACTACGAAGAGGCCGTGATGTATTACACCAGGTCAGGGGTTCTCCTTTCCTTCCGGTTTACTTTTGCTCTCTTAGGGGCTGGGGAGTGACTCAGCAAGTCAGCGCAGGGGCTGCTCTTCCAGGGACCCAGGTTCAATTCCTAGCAGCCACGTGGCAGCTCACAACCTGCTGTAACCCCAGCTCCAGGGATCCGGCCAGGCACCAAGCACACGCGTGGGTGTAGACATATGCCAGCCAAACACCGGCACAGGTGAAATTAAAGCCATGTTGTTAAAACCACATAAATGGACAGGCTGTGCTGAATCCCCCAGGGAGTGTAACTGTGATGTCATGAGTTCACCCGTGAGGTCTCTCTGGCTGTCTCCCTCCCTCACTATCTTTTGAGCCTACCTTATCATTTGGAACATAGCCCAGGCCTTCAGTTCTTTAGAGAACTCTTCCCTGACACCCCCCCCTCTCTCTCTCTCTCTCTCTCTCTCTCACACACACACACACACACACACACACACACACACACACACACGTTACTCTACCCTGTAACGCAGCTCACCTTCCCCTGGCTAGCAGCCTGTGGTAGCGCCTTCCAGTCCTTCACAGCGCCTCTCAAGGGTACAGTTGAGATTTCTGTGATCTGACAGCAACAGTACCATGAGCTCCCAGAGAGCAGAGCACACTGTTCAATTGTCTGATAACGTCCCTCCTCACTGCCCAGCGAAGGGCTTGGCTCCTCGCAGGCCTTCATTAGCATCTGTGAACTCTTGAAGATTATTCTGTTGTGCCAGGAAACATTCGTGAACCCCAAAAGACCACCAGGGAGCCGTTTCCGGTGCAATCACATCAGGGTCTCTTTATTACAAGCTCAGGTTTGGGCTCCCCTCCAACCCAACCCTACACAGAGGACAGAAAGGGAAAGCAGGGCCTCCTCAGCCCTCAGCCCTCAGCGGGACAAGGCTTTCTGGGAAATGGGAGCGAGCGAGGGGGTTTACAGCCTGGCAGCCATCTCACTGAATGACTGCTGTAAGCCGACAGGCGGGTGCTCTGAAGTGAGGCCCTGAACAGTCACTAAGGGTCTGAAAGCACACCGGAGACAATCAGACTAAGCTTTGATTGACTGTTGCTAGGCAGTAGCTAGGGAGTAACTCTAGGGTGGGGTCCTTCCTGGGACACAGGTTCAGGTGCAGGTCAAGGTCTCAGCCTTTTATTTTTTTATTCTTTTAAGTTGGAGGCTGGTTCCAAGATGGAGTAGGTTTGACCTCTCATGCAAAGTAGATGAAGTTCATAAAATACTGTCATAGGCAGACTTTTAGAATCACTGATACCGGCTGGCCATGGAGGTGCACACCTTTGATCCCAGCACTGGGGAGGCAGAGGCAGGAGGAGCTCTGCCTTTGAGGCTAGCCCGGTCTACATAGTAAGTTCCAGTGCTACACTGAGAGACCCTGTCCTTAAAATAGGAAAAGGCACCACGGACCCTGCTCACGATTAAGCTCCGCACAGCCCTCCCCCCCCACCCCCTCTGTGAGGAAGACTGCAAATTCTACTTTTTTCTTTTCTTTTTTTGGTTTGTGAGGTAGTATCCTATATATCAAGCTAGCCTCAAACTCGCTGTGTACTCTAGCTCAGAATGACCTTGGATTTCCAGTCCCCCTGCCTCTGCTCTGGGTACAGGTGTGTGCTACCATCCTGAGCCTAGATGTTTCTTCTTTGATGGTGCCCGTGCTCAGTTGACTGGAAACAGAAAGAATACTTGTGGGGTTCCTTCAGCGCCGCCTCCCGTGTTCGGTGAGCAGACCCCAGCCCGCCAGACTCCTCCGCCTTCCTCTCCCTCACTCCTTTTTCTCATAGTTTTATGAGCCCAGGTTGGCCCTGAAACTCCAATCCTCCTGCTTCTACGTCTCAGGCGCTGGAATTATAGGCACACTGTCACACTCAGCTGTGGTTTGGTGTGTGTGTGTGTGTGTGTGTGTGTGTGTGTGTGTGTGTGGTGGGGAGTGACATTTTCTTGTGGAAGGGTCACCTAGTTGAAGAATTTTGGATCAGGGAACTGCAGCCTGCTGCCTTCTAGCCTAAGGCGGATGCTCCGCCTCAGTCTAGGCGTGACCCTTGCTGTTCCTGGACGGCTGTGGCTGTTGGCTTACCTTAGATTCCCTACTGTGTGCATTCTCTAGCCTTCCAAATGGGCAGAGTGGTAAGATGCCCTGGAGGAGCCCATGGACGCGGGATGACATGAACCGTGTGTGGGGCACTCGGGGCCTTCAGTAGCTGTGCTGCATGGTCTTATGTCCTCTGGGAGGAGGCAACCTCTGTCAGAGAGGCCTCTAGAGGATCTGGCTCTAGGCAAGCCTATAGGGCCATTTTCTCAATTAGTGGTGCATGATGTCATTCCTGGGCTGGTGGTCCTGGGTTCTATTAGAAAGCAGGCTGAGCAAGCCATGAGGAGCAAGCCAGTCAGCAGCACCCTCCATGGCCTCTGCGTCAGCTCCTCCTCCAGGTTCCTGCCCTGCTTGAGTTCCTTTCCCGACTCCCTCCAGGGATGAACAGGATGGAAATGTGAGCCCTGTGCTCCCCAGGGTGCTGGTGGTCACGGCGTTTCCTCGGAGCGACAGAAGCTCTGACTATCACTGCCTGTACTCGGTGCTGGGCACTTTCTTACCTTATGTATACCGTCCTAGCCTGATCTCTAAGTGTCATAATTCCTCTGTGTGCACCCGCAATGATCTTAGTAAGCTGACCGTTTATGACTTTTCCATTTTACCTTCTCTTTCTCCTCTGTGTTTCGTAAGCACAGTGCATGGCTACCCTCACCTTTCCTGGGTCTGGCGCGGTTATTTCGTATCATTCCAAATCACTTGTAAAGCAGCAGAAGGAAGACTTTCTGGTGGGCACTCCGCTAGTTACCTGTGCTTTGTCTAATCTGTCAAAGCTCGCTGCTGCGCCCATAGTCCCCGTCCTTCTGATACTCTCTTCTGTTTCTTTCAGTTAAATTTCTGTGATTAGATAGTTTTATGCTACGGCCAGGCGTGGTGGCACACGCCTGTAATCCCAGCACTTAGGAGGCAGAGGCAGGCAGATTTCTTAGTTTGAGGCCAGCCTGGTCTACAGAGTGAGTTCCAGGACAGCCAGGACTACACAGAGAAACCCTGTCTTGAAAAAAATTTTTATGGTAATTTCCTTATAATTAATCTTAGTTCTAATTATACACAAATTCATTATTGCCAACACAGTAACAACCAAATACAGGATATTAATTGTGATTGAGAACCTCACTTTTTTGTGTTTGGAAATAATTCCCACAGTTAAAATTGTTTTTCATTTTTAAAACAGAGATCCAACAGTCCTTAAGTTTCCATCACCCCCCTAAAGGCCGCACTGCCTTGGAGCCTTTTACTTACTACAAGTTAAGGGTCTGTCTGAATGGAGATGTCCCATACAGAACTGTGTTTCTGTGTTTTCGTGGCATAAATTACATTTTTTTTAGCTAGGACTGCCATCACACAATCCCACAGCCCTCGTGGCCTGAATGAGATGCTTACCTGGAGTTTCTGAAGGCTCAAGTGAAGGCGGGCCGCTGCTTTGGAGGTGCTGGCCTCGCTGGCGGGCGTCTGTCTGCCTCCTGTTTGCTCGCACAGTGTGCCTGTCACTCGTGCCCTGCTCTAATCTCTCCTCTTCCATAAGGATATCAGTTTTGTCAAACTAGAGTACACACACTGAGAACCTCACATTAACTTAATTGCTTTTTTTAAAAAACATTTTTTTGTGTGTGTGGTGGTTTTAATGACTAGTACTATTTGTAACCTTGAAAGAATCCAAAATCACCTGGAAGCTGGGCCCGTGGACCTGCCTATGGGGGATTATTATCTTGATTGTGCTGAGTTGGGACAACCCACCCACTATGGGTGGTGCCATTCCGTGCCAAGGATCCTAGATTGCATAGACAGAGACCGGGCACTTGAGCAGCGGTGCCCAGCCATGGTCTCCTCTGCTCCCTGCTGTGCCTATGATGATGTTTCCCACCATGATGGGCTGCACCTGAATTGTGAGCAGAATAAGTCTTTCTACCTTAAGTTGTCTTGTTGCAGTATCTTATAGCAACAGGAAAGGGAACGGAGACAGCGCCCTGGGGATGGCCCGGGGCCAGCGCTGAGCTGTGTGTACCATTGACCTAAGTCCCTCTCCAGCTCCCACGCAGAGGTATGCATATTGAGACATCGGAGGTTTAGGATTTCAACATAGAGATTTTAAGGGACACAGTCCAGCTCTTATACAGTCTAGATTTGTTTTATATACAATTTGTACCTGCTGTTTTGCATGGCTATGACCTAAATACCTGAGAACAGCAGCTTCGAGGAGGGAGGGGCTTACGTTGGCTCCCAGTTTCTGAGTTTGGTGGCTTCGCTGGCCTTGGGTCTGAAGTAAGGATGAGCAACTTGGTGGCAGGAATAAGCGTCATGGTGCACCTGGTGGAGGGACACAGGAGGGCACTGGGACAGGGACATTGATGTAGCGAGATTTTTTAGCTACACCGTTTTGTGCTGCCTGCGGGTTGCATGTTTCCAGACAACGCCCTCTAAAGGAACTCTTTGAATTCGCAAATGGAACACACACACACATTAGCTTATTTTTGAAATGCCTTGGCTACCTCAGAGGCTGGCCATCTTTCCTCCTTTCTCCCCCATGTCCTAGCCTGTGCGGCCCTCAGGGTTCCACCCTGTGCCCAGCCATTGGCCCCTGGGATCTTTACTGATTGATCAAAACACAATTGGGGAGAAGGACCTTTAGCATTTGGACACACAGATTCCTGATTGACTCAAAGCATTAGAACCGGTCTCCAGCGCATCCATGCGTTGGGGTGAAAGGGGAGAAGCCAAGGACAAGGGCCCTACTTCCTTCTGTCAGGCTCAGCCCCCAATGCCTCCAGAGCCCCTCACCACTGTGCCACCAGCCTGCGAGGACATTTTGTACTCACCACGACCACGACGTCTCCTCAGCCGGGTTCCTCTGGCTCTGACCCCCTCTCGCCAACTCCTGTCTCTTGTGTAGGAGCTTGTCCGCCCTTCCCACCGCCACTGCCTATAACAACCGAGCTCAGGCCGAAATCAAGCTGCAGAGATGGAGCAGTGCTCGTGAAGACTGTGAGAAGGCCTTGGAGCTGGAGCCTGGAAACATAAAAGGTAACCAGGCAGCGAGTGTCTTGTCTCGGGGCCAGCAGCCCACCTGAGGTACTTTGTGATGCGTTTGACCCTCGGGAAGTGGCAATGTTAGGGGGAAGTGAGTCGCTGTGGGGGTGGGTGGGGCTTTGAGGAACTGCTGAAGCTCCACCAGGAGAGAAGAGAGCCTCCTCCTGTGGAGGAGCCAGGGGAGGACCGTCTCCTGCTGCTGCCTGTGGATCCAGATCTGTAGAACTCTCAGCTCCTTCTCCAGCTCCGTGTCTGCCTGTGCGCTGCCGTGCTGCCTGCCGTGATGAGAATGGACTGAGCCTCTGAACCTGTAGGCCAGAGCCAATTAAATGTTTGCCTTTATAGGAGTTGTCTTGGTCATGGTGTCTCTTCACAGCATTCGGAACCCCCGAGACTGTAGTGGAAAACATTGTAAACTACAGTTGTTACCTAGTCCTAGCACAAAGCTTAGTCCTCTTAGCAGTCCATGACCTAATAATAGTACGACTTAACCCCAAACCCTATAATTCAATTGAGTACATCACAATATGTTCTTTTTGTTTGTTTGTTTTTGTTTTTTGTTTTTCCGAGACAGGGTTTCTCTGTGTAGCCCTGGCTGTCCTGGAACTCACTCTGTAGACCAGACTGACCTCGAACTCAGAAATCTACCTGCCTCTGCCTCCCAAGTGCTGGGATTACAGGCATGCGCCACCACACCCGGCTCAATGTGTTCTTTATAAGGCTAAAACTACATTATATAATGAGGGAGTGTTATATAATTTCCAATTATGTATTGATAGCATATTAAAACATATTTGACACACTGTTTCTACATTTCAGAATTATTGAGCCTGATTTTTTTTTCAAGATACCATTTTACTATGTAAAGTTCTCTCATATAAGGGTCCAACCAACTAGAATGGTGCATTGTTAGTATTAAATTATTATAAAATTATAAATTGAAATGTACCCCCCCCAAAATATTGACACAATATGCCAAAGTGCTCAGCTCCTGACCCCTCCTGAGGGAGTCACCAGGACTGCTTCATGGTCCCACATGCTAAGTTAACTTTGGATTGTTTTGGTTTAGTTTCTTTTTTGTTTTGTTTTGTTTTGTTTTTGTTTGTTTTGAGATAGGACCTTATGTATAACTCGGGCTGGCCCACACACCAGTTCTGCCTCGCTTCCGTGAAGCTGGGATTTAGGCCTTCCCATAACTACCACAGCCAGCTCCGATCACCTTAGAAACAGCTGTTCAGAGCTGGGTAGCATGGCCATGCCTGTAATCCCAGTTCTTGGGAGGTAGACTCAGGGGGACCAGAGTTTAAAGGTCATCCTTGGCTGTACAGTGAGTTCAAAACCAGCCTATGCTAGGAAACCCTGTCTCAAAACACTAAACCAAATCAAGCCAAACACAAACAACCCTTCCCACCACCAGACAAACCTGACTGGCTGACCAGCGCTCACTAATGCACTTTACCTCTCCTTGGCCGGTCAGTGCCTACCACATTTCTACAAGCTCTCTCCTAAGTTTCCAGAAGACAATGAGCTAAGAGCAGTGGAGTGCTGGAGTGTTACTGTGGGTGAGCGGTTCCCCGGGCGACAGCCGGTGCGGGCCTGGGACACGGGCGGAGACGGAGCGGCAGGTCCAGGCTGTGAGACAGGGAGCCTGGAGCTGCACGGGGAGGTCAGTTCTCTGCAGACGCAGCCCCTGAGAGGAGACTGTATGAGTGACTTTGCTTTGCCGTCGTCGTAACACCATGACCAAGGCAGCTAAACAGAGGAGGAGTTTGTTTGCATCCATTACGGCAGAGGCAGCAGGAGCAGACGGCATGGCGCCCACAGCTTTAACTGTAAGCAGTTAAGCCAGTTGGAAGTAGGATGAGGCTTTCTACTCTCAAATCACCATCACCTCCCGGCCTCCCCCAAATAGCCCCACCGACTGGACCAAGTATTGGAATGCCAATGCCCATGGTGACATTTCTCCTTCAGACCACCGTGTTGCCCCTGCGTCAGTAGACAGCCCTACACCACACACATTCAGACAGCACTAGGTGGACTCCAGCAGTTTGTAGATGAAATGGGGAGTGAGAAGCTGTTAGGAGAAGGACTTGGCGGGAAGGGGTGGAGGGTGGGTCTGACCAGAGCATGCTAAGCATGTATGGAAGTCTCAAGGTATTTAAAAAGCAGGCTGCTGCCCAGCGAAGCCCCTTCTGCTGTGGCGGGGTCATGCCTGTGCTACCACACGGCCCGGGGTTCCCGCTGTGCCCGCTGGTGTCACCTGCTGTTTATACTTCCCTCTTATCGGGAACTTGTTCAGACTACGTTGTCACTAGCATGGTACGTACGTGGTAGGCTATCAGGCGCTTATCTTGGTACATTTCCAGCTCTCCTTAGACGCGCCACTACATATAAACATCAAAACAAGCCCCAGGAGGCTGCGGACGACCTGAGAAGAGTGCTGCAGGCGGAGCCTGACAACGACCTGGCCAAGGTGAGGGTGGACAATATATTTTAAAGCCTAACTCTGCAGTTTTCTGTTTCCGATTTTCCTGATTTATCTTGGGTTTTTAAGACAGGGTTTCAGCTTGTAACTGTGGTTGGTCTGGAGCTCCCTATATAGACCAGACTGACAGTGAATTCACAGAGTTACCTGCCTCCGCCTCCCAAGGGATGGGATTAAGGGCGTGTCCATTGCCATGCCCAGCTGTTTCTGAATGCATGTTAGAAATGGCATCAGTCAGGCCGGAGAGATGGCTCAGCGGGGAAGAGCACTGACTGCTCTTCCAGAGGTCCTGAGTTCAATTCCCAGCAACCATGTGATGGCTCACAGCCATCTGTAATGGGATCCAATATCCTCTTCTGGTGTGTCTGAAGACAGCTACAGTGTACTCATATGCATAAAATAAATAATTAAATATTTTTAAAAAACAAATGGCGTTGGCATCTCCTGGAGATAGGAGAAAGGAGATGTTAAGGGAAGTGTGGTTCTGATCCTGAAGAGGGCTTGTCAGGGCCAGGGAAGATGAGCGAGTTCACTCCATGTGCAAAGTGACAAGATGGCAGCGTGGCGCATACAGTCACACAGCGCTGCTGCCTTCTGTGGAGAGACACTGGCCAAGGCAGCTTAGGAAGGAAGCGTTTCACTGTGGTCTCGCTTGCAGCTGCAGAGGGTGAGTCCATGGTCATCATGGCGGGGGTGTGGCAGCGGGCAGGTGGGAAGAACTTACAGCTTTGGTGTTTGCTTTTTGCAGACAGGGTTTCTCTGTGTAACCCTGACTGGCCTGGAACTTGCTCTGTAGACCAGGCTGGCCTCAAACTTAGAGATCTGCCTGCCTTGACTTCCCAAGTGCTGGGATTAAAGGTGTCTTCAAATACGGAGAACGTACATCTTGTCCACAACCAGCAGACAGGGAGATAGAAACCTCAAAGCCAACTCCTAGTGAGACACCTCTTCCAAAAAGACTACACCTCCTAATCCTTCCAAAACAGATCCACCAATGAGGGGCTAAGTGTTCCAATATGAGCTTATGGGGCCATTCTTATTCAAACCACTACGGTGTCCTAGGTCAGACGGGAGGGGCTTTTACTCACAGTCAGCAAAGCTCCTCTTGTTCCCAAGTCCCACACGGATTACACAGAGTAACCCATTTTAGTGCTGAATGAGTGTGTTTGGTGACTAAGGAACTGAATTTTAGGATACCAACCCCCAACATACACACACATACACATGCATGCACCTGCACACACCAATAATGTTAATTTTTAGAGGCTGAAGAGGTGATTCAGCAGTAGTAAATAACATCTGCTGATCTTCCAGAGGACCTAAGTTTGGTTCTCAGCACCCATATCAGGCAGACTACAACCGCCTGTAACTGCAGGGGATTGACCCTCTTGAGCTCTGCAGACACCAGCATGCATGTCCCGTACACTCACAGCAGTAAATGTTGGGTTAATGGAGAGGGGCTATATAAATGTCTTTCTTCTAGATGGCCTAGATTACCTCAGAGCTTTGAGCACTATCCTTAGTGTTTGTTTTGTCTGAATAAACTGCCTGTCTGTGCGAGTGTCTGTACACAGAAATACCAAGAAGCTCCTCGGAAGTCAGCAGGGCTAAGTGACTGCGAGGAGTTCGGGTGACTCTCTTTCTCTTTTTTTAAAATGTATTTTATGTGTATTGGTGTTTTGCATGCATGTCTGTACCACAGGCATGCTTGGTGCGTCAGGAGTCAGAAGGAGGGCATCGGGATCTCCTAGGACCGGAGTTACAGACAGTTTTGCAGTCACTGTGGGTGCTGGGATTGAGCCCAGGTCCTCTGCAGGAGCGGCCAGTGCTCTAACCACTGAGCTGCCTCTTTAGCCTGTTTTATATCTATTTTATATTGTTGTTCAGTATCCATTTGTTTGTTTGCCTATTTTATAGTGGGCATAGTCATTGTAATCAGACAAAACAATGGAATTATAGAAAGGAGACTAGACTGAGTTTTCAAGTTTATTCATTTTAAAGTAACTTCTTCATTGTTTTACCAGGAAGAATGATTGTGTTTTATTAAAAGGAAGGCATTTAATTATGTTGCAGAAAACCCTATCAGAGGTTGAAAGAGATCTAAGAAATTCAGAGCCTGCCTCTGAGCTCCCACCCAGAGGGAAGAGGATGGTTATCCAGGAAGTCGAAAACTCGGGAGATGAAGGTGGAAAGGGAAGCGGAGATGAGCGTGAAGATGGGGGCTCAGGTGAGGGTGGGCGTCTTTCCCTCCCGGTTCTGCAAACTGCTGTTGTCACCAGGGGAGGGTTAGGGAAGGGGGAAGGGGGAGGCTGGGAGGGGGGTAGGGAGGGGGCTCTGTGGTTACAGAAATCGTTAGTTTCCCAGACTTGTAGTAGCTTTACCTTAGACTACAGTCAAATTTAGCACTGCTTTTCTTTTAAAATTTCTTTTTTACATTGATTTATTTTGTGTGCTTCATAGGGACACATGCAACACATCTGTGGGGGGGGCGCAGAGGACAGCCATGCAACACATGTGTGTGGGGGGGGCAGAGGACAGCCATGCAACACATGTGTGTGGGGGGCAGAAGACAGCCATGCAACACATGTGGGGGGGGCAGAGGACAGCCATGCAACACATGTCGGGGCGGGGGGGGGGAGCGGAGGACAGCTTCAAAGCCAGCTCTCTCTCTAGTACATGGGCCCCGGGATTGAATTCAGGGTGTCAGACTTGGTACCAAGCATCTTTGCCTACTGGCCAGTCTCCTCCTCTTCTGCCTCCTCCTCTTCCGCCTCCCCCTCCTTCTCCTCTCCTTCCTCATTGTTTTTGTTGTTGTTATTATTATTATCATTATCATTCAGGGCCTCATTTTATAGCCCTGGCTGTTCTGGAACTCACAGAGATTCACCTGTGTCTGACTTCAAAGTGCTGGGATTTAAGGCCATGCCTGCTACCATCTTTTCTTAATAGAGCTTAGTATTGTAATAGTTAGGATTCTCTAGAGTAACAGAACAGAGAATGAATCTCTCTGTATATATGGAAAGGGGATTTATTAAAATGACTTACAGGCTGGAATCCAGCTAACCCAACGATGTCTTCCTATGAGTGGAAGATCCAAGAATCCAGTAGTTATTCAGTCCATGATGCTGAATATCTCAGCTGGTCTTTAGTATATGCTGAATTCCCTAAGAAATAGTCTTCAGTGTCTGTGAGGGAGTGTGCCTGCATCTCCAGTGTCTGTGAGGGAGTGTGCCTGCATCTCCAGTGTCTGTGAGGGAGTGTGCCTGCGTCTCCAGTGTCTGTGAGGGAGTGTGCCTGCATCTCCAGTGTCTGTGAGGGAGTGTGCCTGCATCTCCAGTGTCTGTGAGGGAGTGTGCCTGTGTCTCCAGTGTCTGTGAGGGAGTGTGCCTGCTAGTGAGTCGAGGGCAAGCAGAGGAAGAGCAGCACTGCCCTGCTTCCCTGTCCTTAACAGGCTGCCAGCAGAAGGCGCGGCCCAGATTAGAGGGTGCATCTTCCCACCAAGAAGATTAGAAGGGAACCTTCCACTTCAAATTAAACAAAAATTCCACAGTGGTATGTCCCATTTTTAAAAAAATTTTAGTTAATTTCACATGAAGTCAAGTCGACAACCAAGAAAAGCTCTCACAAGTCCAATTTCCAAAACTTACTTTTCTCTTGTATTCGAGTTCTTGTCAACTGTTTGCTCTAAGTGGCTGTGCCTGCAGGACACCAGCCATTTGCAAGTTAACCTAAAATCTGCTCTGCCTCCTGAAGCCGGCCTTGCGTGCCTGCGCTAGCACGTTCAGTGTTCTGCTAACGTTGAAGTGGCCCATCTTCGCTGACTGCTGTGTGACTCCGGCCTCTCCCGACCCAGCCTCTGAAGGAGGGCTCGCTTCACGTGTGCTGCCAAGCCTGGGTCTTCTCTAAGTCTCCCAAGGTCTTCCCCTCCATGGTGCAGGCCTTTATTATTTTAACAGCAAGTGTCTTTCACAGCGCAAAGGTTTTTTAACTTTTGTTGAAGTTAAATTTACTCAATTTTAGAACACAATCTTGTTGTCAATGTCTTATCTGTGAGCTCTGTGCCTAGTCCAAAAGCGTGAAGATTTTTCTTCTGTTTTTGTTGTTGATTTTTGTCCTTGAGACAAGGTTGCACTAAGTAGTGCTGACTGGCCTGGAACTCTCTTTTAACTCAAATGTGTCTGCCCGTTTCTTTCTCCACCTCCTTCCACGACTGGGATTAAAGGTGTGGGCCATCACACCTAGCCCACTTTCCTAATTTTCTAATCCATTTGTGGAAAACTGTTCTTACTCATTTGAATCGCCTTTACTCCATGTCAAAGAACTACTTGGTCAATCTCCTGTGGACAGAGGATTGTGGGTGTCATTCTTTTACTGACTTACATGTCTGTCCTCCCTATACTGGAGGCCTTAACATGGCTTCTCAGCCAGTTCTTCAAGCCAAGACGTGCTGGTGAGTGCCCCCTCCTTCTCACGAAACCCTGTGATGTGCTGGTGTGCACCCCCCTCCTTCTCATGAAACCCTGTGATGTGCTGGTGTGCACCCCCTCCTTCTCACAAAACCCTGTGATGTGCTGATGTGCACCCCCTCCTTCTCACGAAACCCTGTGATGTGCGGGTGTGCACCCCCTCTTTCTCATGAAACCCTGTGATGTGCGGGTGTGCACCCCCTCCTCATGAAACCCTGTGATGTGCGGGTGTGCACCCCCTCTTTCTCATGAAACCCTGTGATGTGCGGGTGTGCACCCCCTCTTTCTTATGAAAACCTGTGATTTTTTGCTCCCTTATCAGCACATGTACTGTGGTGGGCTTTTCTTTTTCTTCTTTTACTTCTTTTTCTTGGTATTGTTTTGAGACAGGACCTTACTCCTGCCGTAGGCTCCTGAGGGCTGGGGTTATAGACATGGCCACTATGGCCAGTACTGCTCTTATTTCTCAATATTGGTGACTTTGAGTTCCTGACTGGCTTGCTTCCACCAAAGTTTGGGGTTGCAGAAATGTGTCATGGTGCCTTGGACTTTTCTTCACTGAAGGATGGCTTTTTAAGGATAGTTATGGGCTTCTTAAAGGTGGAAAGTTCTTAAGTTTGCCAGGAGGAAAAGCAGTGGTGGTGTTCTTTGTTTGCTTGGTTTGGTTTTGGTCTGTGTTTTTATCTTAACTGGAATGTCCCTTAACCTCCCTCCCGTGTGTGTGTGTGTGTGTGTGTGTGTGTGTGTGTGTGTGTGTGTGTGAAAGAGAGAAAGAGAGAGAGAGAGAGAGAGAGAGAGAGAGAGAGAGAGAGAGAGCAGATAGTTGAACTAATGATATGCTTCACAGAATTATTTACTTTCCAAGGAAACCTCTATTTTAATTACATATACCTTTTTTGCCTTGTTTTGCCTTGCTTTGTTTGAGACAGGCTCCTTGATACATAGTACAAGCTGGCCTTGAACTCCTAGCAGCCTCTGCCTCTGCTGGGATCACAGTTGTCCACTGTTCTGCTGCTCTGCCTCACTTGTACTTACAGAGCATACAGTGGGCATTTATAAAGATGGAGCTGGCACAGTTCTGGGTCAGACGGCTGGAATGTGGCCCTATATCTCTGTGAGCTCAGTCTGTAACTGTACGTTGTTGATAGGTGCAAATTGTGGGCAAAGAAGTTTCACCAAACAATGCTAAACATCACCAGGCTACATTCGCAGCGCAGCCTAGTTTGGCACACATAAAGGATTCATTCTCTCTCTCTCTCTCTCTCTCTCTCTCTCTCTCTCTCTCTCTCTCTCTCTCTGTGTGTGTGTGTGTGTGTGTCTGTGTGTATGTACACACGCACACACATGTGCACACACACATGTGCACACACACATGTGCATGTATGTGTGACTGAAGCTAGGGCCCCATGTGCCAGGCAAGTGCTGTACCACTAACTTTATGCTGCTGTGATCCAAACCAGGATGGCCGTGGCATGTCACACTGCAGACCTCAGCTCTGTGAGAACCATTTATGACCCTGACACTTGGTCCCCTCGCCGAGACTGTCTGTGGATTAGGGGGTGAGTGAGGTAAGATTCAGAAGAGAGAAAGAAGTCCCGACAGAAAGACAGAAACACTAGGAGTTTCCTTTTATCAGCCATTAAAGCAAAGGCAACAGAATAGCCAGAACTCTGAGGCATTCATTCATTCTAAGACGGAATAACAGACCTGGAGGCTTGTGCTGGCCTCCACCACGGGACGCAGTTCATAACATTCAAAAAGAGGTCCCCGAGCCTTGAACATGAGAAGAGCAGTCTAAGTCCTTTTAGGAAAATAATGTTACGTTACAGTCTAGAAGGGCATTAGCAAGTTAGAAACTTTACATCTCTGATCACAAGGCAGCCTAACAGAGGATCCTTCATCATTATAGGTTATGTTCCCGGGAGCTTTGAGGATCATGGGGAAAATGTAGCAAGAAGTGTTTTATCTCCTTGGCCTGGGCAGCTGCTTGGTTACAAATTCCTCCTCAGTGGCCAGGCCCAGTTCTTCGGTTTTATTTTATTTCTTCTGTGAACACTTCATGCATGCGGACAGTGTATCTCCATTATATCCACCTCATTCCCAGGCCGACTCCCCCAGACTCCTGTCTTGTCCCCCCCCCCCCCGTGCCCCACTTCCATATTTTGTTATTTATGTTTGTAACCCACTGAGTCCCGTTGATGCTGCCCATATGCATTTGGACACGGGGAACCACCCAGTGGTAAAACTAAAGAAAGTGTCCCTTCCTCCCCTCACAGACATCGGGGTGCCTCAGGGTGGGAATGGGGAGCCTGTCCCGTATCCCACTGGAGTTTTTAACTGGCTCGATCTTGTGCAGGCCTTACTTAGGCAGCCCCAGCAGCTGTGGCTCCTGTGTGCAGCAAGCAGCCTGGTAACGACCAGGGAGCAGCCGCCACTCCGGCCTCTGAGCCCCAGCCTCGGGGTGGGCAGGAGGACACACCTGTCCCCTCTGTGGCTGAGCACTCGTAGTCTCTCCTGCTTTTGAAAAGTAATGCATCGCCATATTAACTGCTACCCAGCACAGTAAGAACTTTCTCTGACCAGAAAAAAAATCTATGAATATGAACACTAATATTCATAAATTAGTGTTTATAATATTGACTAGATACTTTTCTAAAAGAAAGTATTTAACATGAATATTTATTTTTTTATTAAAATTTATTTATTTATGATATGTAAGTACACCGTCGCTGTCTTCAGACACCAGAAGAGGCATCAGATCCCATGACAGATGGTTGTGAGCCACCATGTGGGTGCCAGGATTTGAACTCAGGACCTTTAGAAGAACAGTCAGTGCTTTTACTGGCTGAGCCATCTCTCCAGCCCCAACAACATGAATATTTATAGGACGATATCAGTACAGTCTCCTGAGAGCCTGTGATTTCCTAATCGGGAGTCTTTCCCCTATTTGCTATACTATGAGCAGGTTTCCTGCTGAGGAACAGACCTCAGACTGTCAAGAGAGCGGCCGGCTACCCCATAACTAGTTTTCCCACTATTGTGTCAGAGAGCACTCTTTGCTGCAGGTTGGTGTTGTAGCGTGCAGGGCAGCGTCCTGCAGGGCGAGACCACTGTCTTCTCTCCTCTGCCTTCCAGCATAGCCCCGCCCAGCACTGCAGGCCAGCCTACAGGGAGGTTTCCTGGGCAAGATGGGTAGCTAGCGTGAGGGTCTCATCATGGAGTTGTGTACGTAGGCACAGAGCAACGGTGGCGGCCTGGTGTTCTGGCCACCTCTGGGGCCTCTGGTCAATAGCTCACTCCTTGGGAATCAACCAGTTCATCCTGGATTCCCTCCCACAAGTGACAGGTGGTGAAGCTGTTCAGTTGTGGAGGCTGAGGCTGCAGAGCCAGCAGGTTCTCGTCACCTGTCCTCCTGCCTCTGTAGAACGCGCATTCAGGACTCCGGCCAGCTGACCAGAGTCCCTGGCCTCAGGTACAGCTTCCACCTGTTCCTGTCTCTTCTTCCCTAGGGGGGCTGTTAGAAATGTTCGCTCTGACACGGCCGTGGCTTTGGTACTTTATCTCTACTTATCCAGTCTGAAAAGCAGTCTGACACAGTGAGCATCTGAGCCTGGCATAGTAACTTGTCTGTAATCCCAGCATTTGGGAGGTGCAGGAAGGAGACCAGAAGGTGAAGGTCACTGCTGTCTCTGTAGCAATTCAAGGCTGGCCTGGACTCCATGAGCCGTCTCAAACCAGACACACACGTGTTTCTTAAAGTGCTGCTGTTTAAAGTGAAACATAAGAAAGTTAAAGTCACTCACAAACAGAAAAATAACATAAGTATTTCTTTTACCCTGAAATTCTTCAGGATTTGGAGGTATAAGGCAGAAATTTCTAAGAGTTGCAACAATATACAAAGTCATAAAGACCAAGACAAATCTGATTTACATAAACATGATGACCCCAGGCATTTCCGTCTGGCAGCACATGATCCACTGAAGGTGAGCTCCACGCTAGGAGCAAAGGGTTAATGAGCTTACGCTATGAATGGGTACAAATCAAGAATCACAGGATGCAGACATATTAGTAGGCAATCACTAGGGAAATTACTAATATAATCACTTATTATTAATTATGAAAATTAAATGTATTTTTCTATCAAAGTGGCCAAGCTAGAGGAAGAACGTGCCCTTTGCTGTAAGTTAAAGTGGTTTTGAAAATATTGATACACAGTTTTGACTATAACAGTTAAATATCTTTAATATATACATGATTGTGGAAGAGGCACAGAATGGAGTCAGAGTGGCCTCTCGCGTTTTCTCTCTCATCCTCCCGGCCTCTCGCTTCCCTTTCTCTCCGGCGCCTCTATGTAGTCCTGGCTGTTCTCTTAAGCTCCACTCGAGAATCTGAAGGGGGGGCTGGAGTGGGGGTGGAGTAGGGGTGGTGTGGGGGTGGTGTGGGGGTGGAGTGGGGGTAGGAGTGGGGGTAGGAGTGGGGGTGGAGTGGGGGTGGAGTGGGGGTAGGTGTGGGGGTGGAGTGGGGGTAGGGGTGGGGGTGGAGTGGGGGTGGGGGTGGAGTGGGGGTAGGGGTGGGGGTGAAGTGGGGGTAGGGGTGGGGGTGAAGTGGGGGTAGGAGTGGGGGTGCAGTGGGGGGTGGCGTGGGGGTAGGGGTGGGGGTGGAGTGGGGGTGGAGTGGAGGTAGGGGTGGCCTTGCGCCTGGAGCACTTACCGCAGGGACCATCAGAGAGAAACATCTTGTGAATCTGTTTAGTAATATAGGATGGCCATCCTGCTTCAGGTTTCTGACGACAGTGATATGTAAGGCTCAGGGACAGTTTGCCTAGAATAAAATGAGGCCTGGCTTCAATATATCCATAGACACACTCCCATGTTCATACACCACACACAGAGATACACACAGACACAAACACACATACACACACACACACACACACACACACACACTCTCACTCACACACTGTTTGGACCATTGCATTCCTATCTGTTTGGACGGAAGGGCTTTCGGTTTAAGAGACAATTCATCACCCTCTGCTCATCAACATAATTTTCAACTTTGGCAGACTTGGGCTAATTTGGGGACATTTCCGTCACCCCTCAAAGCCGTCTCAGTGCTCTGCAGGGATCCCAGCACCCGCTGCTCTAGCAGCCCACCCCCAGTCACTAGTCTTCTGTCTTTATGGTTTTGCATATTTTTTGTTGCATACCAATGTAAACATACAATGTAGCCTTTTGTCTTATTTTTTGAGACAGGTCTTGCTGTGTAGCCCAGGCTAGCCTGGAGCTTGAGATCTCCCACCTCTGCCTCCTGAGTGCTGGGCTTATAGGCATGCACCACTATATTTGAGATTGATTGACTTTCTGATATTGAACTACCGCTTTGTTCTTCTCTTTAGTTCTGTGTTGTTTTATACATACAAGGGTTTCCTTTGCATGTATGTAATTATCCCACACGCATACTTGCTGCTCTCGGTGTGCATCCGAGTCTCCTGGACACGGAGCCGTGGATGGCTGTGACCCGCTAGTCACATGGAGCTGAGTCATGACTCCGGCCTGCACGGTTTCATTCTCTAGACCCATCCCTCTTGGTCATGGTGTGTGTCATTCAAACAGACTCTTAGTGTTTCCGTGTTTCCCTCGGTTTCTTTTTTTTTTTTTTTTGGTTTTTCGAGACAGGGGTTTCTCTGTGTAGCCCTGGCTGTCCTGGAACTCACTCTGTAGACCAGGCTGGCCTCGAACTCAGAAATCTGCCTGCCTCTGCCACCCAAGTGCTGGGATTACAGGCGTGAACCACCACGCCCAGCCCTCGGTTTCTTTTTGTGCCACTCCCTTATCAACTCCTCACTACCAGCCACCCCCCTCCTAACGCTCATTGTCTCATTGTCACTGACCCTTACCCCAGATGCCCCTGGTCTCCTGTCACCTTAGCGCTCTTCCATCGCCACAAGGGACTCCTCGGGTCGCCCTTTAGTGGACTTGTCAGGGATCCCTCTGGGGCCCTGGGGATCTCACCACACCCACACCCTGATGACCCTGTTTGTGTTGACAACTCCAGGTTAGTATCTATTTAGGACACCGCCTCCTGACAGTCCACCCGCATTGTTCCATCACTGAGTTTCCAACCAGACCCATAGGTCCCTGTGCTTACCTTTTCAGAAAAAAATAATACAACAAAACTGGATTTTTGTTTTGTTTTTGATTCTCAGCAATCGGGTGCCCATCCCCCTTCCTCTCCCAAGTCACCTTCCCTCCGAGACTCTCCAGCTTGTGCCTACGTCCGGGGCTTCAGGGCGGGGACTTGAGCATAGCTACCAGTGAGGGCTTCAGGGCGGGGCTTGAGCATAGCTACCAGTGAGGGCTTCAGGGCGGGGCTTGAGCATAGCTACCAGTGAGGGCTTCAGGGCGGGGCTTGAGCATAGCTACCAGTGAAGGCTTCGGGGCGGGGCTTGAGCATAGCTACCAGTGAGGGCTTCAGGGCGGGGCTTGAGCATAGCTACCAGTGAAAACCGAGCTTTGCTCTGTGTTCCCGCTGGACCCAGTCTTGGGATTTATTTTGATTATCAAAAATATTTTATATTGTTACAATAGCTGAGCCTCTTTTGGTTAGTGGCTCAGATTGGATGTTTTATGAACCTTGCATTTGAGCATGGTAGTTACTCAGAAGGCAGAGGCAGGAGACTTGTCATGAGTATACGCCAGCCTGGGCTGTGTATGAGAATTGGTCTGGAAAAATAAAAGAAGGGAGAAAGCTTTTGCTTTACCATTATCGCTGTATGGACAGTCTGGCTCGTTGGTGTGGCCGGGTGGCCGGTCACCGTGGGCTTTCAAGCGATGATGTGGCTCTCTGACCCTTCCATGTATGAAAGAGGACGGAAAACACAACCAGGAAAAGTCAGATTAGAGATGGTTAAAAAGAACGCTTGGGAACATGGGTATTTGTGAGCTAGGTTTTGTTTGTTTGAGATGAAGGCCCAGTGTGCAGCCCTGGCTGCCTCCTGCGCTCTGCCTGCCTCTGCCTCCATATTACCACCAGCCTTTTAAGAAAGCATTGCGTTTTCTGTGAGTTCAAGGCCAGCCTGGTCTACACAGAGCTACAGAGAAGCTCTGTCTTGAAAAAACAAAAACAAAACAAAGAACAAGCCTTGATTTGAGGTCCTTGGTTACGCTGCCTTGAGTTGTGGTCCTTACTCTGCTTTAAACACTGACACCACAGCTGAAGTACAGTGCCTGAAACTTGCAGTTGAATTAAAAATCTTAACTTTGAATAAGGCATCTGAGGAGAAAATTCAGTTTTGTTTTGATTTTTTGAGTCTGTCTTCTTATGTAGCCCATGCAGGCCTGGAGCTGGTCAGGTCCTCCGTGCGCCGTGATTATAGACATACAATTTACTATTTTTACTTTTTTTTTTCTCGAGACAGGTTTTCTCTGTATAACCCTGGCTGTCACTCTGTAGACCACGCTGGCCTCGAACTCAGAAATACGCCTACCTCTGACTCCGCCTCTGACTCCCAAGTGCTGGGATTAAAGGCACACACCACCACTGCCCGTATGTTTGCTATTTTTAAGGCCTCATTAAGCTTATATACTTTCTATAGTTTTGCTGAATTCACTTTAAAATGAATTGAAAAGACTTTACTTTCAAGTGCCCGTTTCCTCCCAGCTCGTTCACATAGGGAAGATGGTGCCCCGATCTTGGGCACAGTCATCATCCTGTGCATCAAGTTCTAGTGACTTCACTCATTCCTGAATTGGGGATCAATACAAGCTCTACCTGGACAGGTGTGGTCTGGTATACAAGATGGCTTTAATCTCGGCTGGCTCCGTGCAGATGGGCGCTGGACCCGGTCCTTGGGGATCCTGGGGCAGGCAGAGCAGGACGCCCACTTAGGGTGGCGGGAGCTGGGACTCCGCCCGCGGGGTGGCGCCGCCCGCACCGGCCCGGCTGGATCGCGGGACAGGGATGCACTCACCTCCCCGCGCGCCCTTCCCTACAGCGACCATGGGCAACATTCAGAAGAAGCTGATGGTCCGGAGCGAGGGTGGCAGGCGGTCGCGGCGGGGCCGGACACCGGGGCCCCGAGCCGAGCAGCAGGGAGGCCTGCGAGAGACTGCGACGGCCGGGACCCGCGACAGTCACCACCCGGAGGAGCCGCGAGCCCCAGACAGTCCCGGCGGCCTCAAGAGCCGCGGCAACGAGCTGTTCCGCGGCGGGCAGTTCGCGGAGGCGGCCGCGCAGTACTCGGTGGCCATAGCGCAGCTGGAACCCACAGGTAGGGGAGCCGCGGTGCCCGGCGCTGGCCCGCATTCCTTCGGGCTGACTAAGGGTACCGTGAGCAATACCTCGGAATGCGGAGCCTGTGCTGGCCCGGCAGGTTTGCACGGGTCCCCGAGTGGGAGTGGCGGGTGCGGGGACAGCTCCTGGGAGCTCTGCAGGATGAGCAGGCTGTAAGTCTGACTGCAGTGCTGCTGAGACTGCAGTCCGGTCGTTTTTTGGAGAACTGTGATTTTTGCTGATGGCTTTTAACTGTGTTTAACTAAATGTGGTTTTAGGAAGTGCAAATGCGGATGAGCTAAGCATCTTGTATTCAAATAGAGCGGCGTGCTGCCTCAAAGAGGGGAACTGCAGGGGCTGCATCCAGGATTGTAACAGGTAAACCTGTCCAGGTGTGTCAAGAGACAATGGGAAGAAGGCAATGCTTAATATCCCAGTTTTCTATGACAGAGCCCAGTTTACTAAGACTGCTCATAAAATGTTGTGACAAGAATGTAAAAAACCCCACATCTACACACACACACACACACACACACACACACTCACACAAAATTGAAAAATTATACAAACCTTTTCTCCCCTGCTCCTACCATAATCTGGATTTTCCCTCTCTCTCTGGATTCCGGGAGATAACTTGCTCTGGGTCATTGCCACCAGGGTAATTTCTGCTGGATTTTGCTCAGAGTTTCTCCAGCAAGTGTTGCATGACTGCGTATGGCCCTCCAGATCAACTCCTTGGCACTCCCTGTGCCCCACACCGACCTCTTCCCTCCTCACTCCCTGTGCTCCAGGCCTTTCCCACCGTGTTCTAGATCGGGGTTACACTCTGAGCTCTGCTCAGCTGTGTGCCCCACACCGACCTCTTCCCTCCTCTCACTCCCTGTGCTCCAGGCCTTTCCCACCGTGTTCTAGATCGGGGTTACACTCTGAGCTCTGCTCAGCTGCTAGCCTACGTGGTGGGTTTCTCCTGGCATCCTGGTCTTCAGCAGGTAACACTGGTCCTCTGGTCCTGACCCGGACCAGTGTAGACTCCTAGCCCGTTCAGTGTGCCTGGTTCAGTCTCTCAGCCCTCTGCTGCACCTCGCTCATGGGTGGTACTCAGTGAGCCGCAAGGGCGATGAGCACAGGCACAGGGGCCCACACGATGAGCGCAGGCACAGGGCTCACACGATGAGTACAGGGCACACAGGGCTCACACGATGAGTACAGGGCACAGGGCTCACACGATGAGTACAGGCACAGGCACAGGGCTCACACGATGAGTACAGGCACAGGGCGCACAGGGCTCACACGATGAGTACAGGCACAGGCACAGGGCTCACACGATGAGTACAGGCACAGGGCGCACAGGGCTCACACGTTTGTTTTCTTTTACCATTAAGTGATAAACCCTTTGGCAAGATGGTACTAATTAGCACATCTGAAAACAATAAGAAGTGATGCTGTAGACCGGCTGACACACCTGGTTTCCTCCTGCTGTCTCATAGGATTAGAGTGTGTCACGTCTTTCACTAAATGTGTGGGCCGTCTGCGAGGCAGACAGTTTACTTCATTGACCGGTCAGCCCACTGGTGCGCACTGAGCTCCATAGTGTCTACAGAAGGCTGCGGCGCTGCTCGTTTTGTTTTTGTTTTTGTTTTTGTTTTGGCAGTATTACAGATTGGAGTTTAGCAGACTAGCATTTATAGTTTGGTCTGGCTTGTTCCATCCACAGCTGCGCTGGCTCCCTCCCGTTAGCTAACTGCTGTGTTGTTAGGATTTCATGAGTTAATTGACATCAGGTGGGCATCTTGACGTCTGTCGTGGGTATTCCACTGTGAACACAGTCAGATGCCCTGAGTCTCAGCTCATTCCCCACAGACCCTGTTAATGTCTGCCATTGCTGTGGCTGAGAGGGCCACATGAGTGTGCGACAGGCCAGGCGTGTCCTTCCCGGGGCGAGCACCCTCTCATCCAAGCACTTCTGTCTAATGTACTTCCCCAGAGGAAACCGAGATGGGACTCCAGGCCTGTGCCACGGGGACTGGAGAGGAGGATGGGTCCTGGGGGAGAGCAGAGGTCCGCTGGGAAGGGAGGGGCCTTAGCTTAGGATGAATGACCTTAGAGTTGTGTTCTCAGCCAAGGAATGTGGCTCTGCTAGTCAAGGCTGACCTCTGTGTAGGCTGACCTACTTAGGTGTTTTCTTTGATACCTGGTGAGAGTCCCAGCGGGACAAGTGGGAGATGGTACCTGGCAGGATGCTCTTATTCTCAGATTTTTTCATCCATTCATTCATTCATTCATTCATTCATTCAATTTGCATCCTCCCTCCTCCAAGTCCTCCTCACAAGTCCCCTCCCCCATCCCTCTATCTCCTTCTCTGAGAAGGGGTAGGTCCCCCCTGGGTATCAACCCACCCTGGCACCTCAAGTCACTAAAGGACTAGACATCCTCTCCCACTGAAGCCAGATAAGACAGCCCAGTGAGGGGAGCAGGATCCACAGGCGGGCACAGAGTCAGGGTAAGGCCACTCTCCGGCTGTTGGGGGACCCGCATGAAGACCGAGCTGCACATCTGTGTGTGGGGGTGGGGGCTAGGTCTAGCCCTTGTATGTTCTTTGGTTGGTGGTTCAGTCACTGAGGACCCCCAGTGGTCCAGGTTAGTTGAGTCTGTTGGTCTTCCTATGGAGTCCCTGTCCTCTCCAGGTTTAATGGCAGAGAAGACAAGATGTGCCTTCAGGAGCATGTTCAAATATGAATGTATTTGAATCTGTACGAACAGGAATAGTTTATTAGTAAAATATGTGACTATTTCTTCCAGCTCCAATGCACACATTTTCAAAGAGGCTTCCTATTTAATTTTCAGAAATAATCTTTGCTTTCTGAGAAGTTCCATGGGTTCTTATTACCAGATAAGTGGTATTACAAGTCAAACTTTGAAAGAGAATCCAGGAGTCATGTCTCAGACCTCTAATCCCAGCAACTGGGAGATGGAGGCAGCAGGATTAGGAGCTGAAGGTTATCCCAAACTGCAGAGTTTGAGGTCAGCATGGGCTACATTAAATCCCGACTCAGAAAAACCCAGCCAGACATTTTAAACTAGGGAAACCTTTTAACTTGTGAAGATATTGTTTATAGGGTTTAATTTTTTATGAATTTATTTTAAATCGTGTGTATGTGTGTGGCACCTGTGTGAGTGCCTGAAGAGCTGGCTGTATAGGTGCTTGTGAATTGCCTTCTGTGGATGCTGGGAATTAAACTCAAGTCCTCTGGAAGGGCAGTACATGCTCTTAACAGTGAAGCCATTTTTCCAGCCCAAGATCTAAAAACAATGTGTTTGTGTATGTGTGTGTCTGTATCTGTATGTGTAACCTAAGGGGGCCAGAAGAAGGTATCATATTCCCTGGAACTGGGGTAACAGGTGGTCATGAAACCTTCCTATGTGGGTGCTAAGAACTCTGGTCCTCTACAAGAACAGCAGTCGGTTTTAACCACTGACTGACTGACTGACTGACTCCAGTCTGTTTATGTATCTCTGGAGAGGCAGTGTTTCCCGGAGGGTTGCTCGCAGAATCACTCTTGGGAGGCTGGTGGCCCACCGAGGCCCTGGGAGCCTCCTCAGCCTCCCCACATTGTAGTTTGCAGGCTCCCTGTGAGATACAGACGCTATCACAGCTAAGTAAAACTGGGAGAAACAATGTTCTAAAGAGTGAGCTTTTGTGCATAATTGTTTATCAGCCAAAAGAAAACAAACAGCAACAAGAAGAAAACCCCCAAACCACATCATACTTCTGATTGTCAGAAGAACTCTTGAAGTTGTTGGGAACATGGGCGCTCACCTGCGCATTCGCACACACGTAGGAGCACAGACACATCTCTGGATAGCTTCCTATAGACTATCCAGAGAGGCAAAGTTGCCTAGTCTTTCTCTGCCTCTTGGTGGTTTTGCCACCTTCTGACAGACTTGCCCACTGCAGCCGCCTGAGCAGCAGCTGGGCCTGAGCAGCCAGCCTCCTGGTGATCTCTGTTGTGCTCACCGCACTTGTGTGTGGTCGTGGTTAGAGATTGTTTTCTCCAATGGCATTCCCACTGACAAGCTCACACTCATTTTCGAGATGTAGTCAAAGGATGAAAAACCTAACTCTTCATTTCCTATGTTAGGAAGTACTAAGAGTTTTGTGTCCCGTTCTATCAGTTTGAGATTCCAAGCTGGGGCCATCTTGATTGGATCTGTGGTGTCTGGGGCGGTGAAAGCTGGAATGGAGGAGCTGGGGGTGCGGCTGGGACAGCTCCACACCCTCTGGCCTCACAGATGGCACTTATCTTTAGTGATACTGAAAGTGCAAGATGAAAGCCTGTCTTAGTTTGGGTTTTACTGCTGTGAACAGACACCATGACCAATGCAAGTTTTATAAAAGACAACATTTAATTGGGGCTGGCTTACAGGCTCAGAGGTTCAGTCCATTGTCATCAAGGCAGAAACATGGCAGCATCCAGGCAGGCATGGTGCAGGAGGAGCTGAGAGTTCTATATCTTCTTCTGAAGGCTGCTAGTAGAAGACTGACTTCCAGGCAGCCAGGGGGAGGGTCTTAAGCCCACACCCACAGTGACATACCTACTCCAACAAGGCCACACCTCCTAATAGGTTACAAACCATCACAAAGCCCATGACTAATAAACAGTTGTAGGCTTAGTCCTTGATTCTTTTCTGGTTTGTTGCTGATATCCTTTTTATAATCAATAATGAACCATAGAAAGTGTTAGAAAGCTGCTTTAAAAAACATCATGCGAGTTCTTGTGCTTTAGTAGGAATGCGCCTTGTTAAAGGTATGGATACGATTGAGAAGTGTGTGTGTGTGTGTGTGTGTCTGTGTGTCTGTCTGTGTGTGTCTGTGTGTGTGCGTGTGCGTGTGTGTGTGTGTGTGTGTGTGTGTGTGCGCGTGTGTCTCTGTGTGTGTGTCTGTGTGTGTCTGTGTGTTTGTGCGCATGTGCGTGTGCGTGTCTGTGTGTGTGTCTGTGTGTGCGTGTGTGTATCTGTGTGTGTGTCTGTGTGTGTGTATGTGTGTATCTCTGTGTGTGTGTGTGCGTGTGCGTGTGTGTGTGTGTGTGTGTGTGTGTGTATGTGTGTGTGTGTGTGTGTGTGTAGGACAGCGGTCAGCATCCAGTGTCTGCCACAGCCACTCCCATTTTATTGTTCGGCATTCACTGAACTGGGAGCTGCCTGCTTAAGGACTCTCAGACTGGCCCTCCAGAGAGCCCCGGCAATCTGTCTTCCCCTCTTAAGCTCTGGCATAGCAGGCGGATATGTGTGGTTGGTGTATGTGGTTCTGGGAACCTCAGTTCTGTTTCCTTGGCTGTGAGACTTTTGTTTCTTATCTGTCCACCTGGCTCTGCCGTGGGGTGGGGGTTGGACTAGGAGGCCAATGTGGCGCTGGGGAGCTCACACCTCATTGTGGCCCAAGGACAGTAGAGTGCTCTCTAGTCAGTGGGTTCAAATACAATGTAATCGCTGTTGAGCCTCGGGTTTGTCTTTCTGATAGATTGCCAGGACCCCAGGGTGAAATATCAGGTGTGATGCGTGGGGCCCAGCTCTGTAGTCTGCACTGCTAAATACAAGTTCAGGGGTCCTGCTCAGGTGAGTGACTTGGGATGTCTTGTCCTCCTCAGGGCTCTGGAACTTCATCCGCTCTCAGTGAAGCCTCTTCTGCGGCGAGCGCTGGCCTACGAGACGTTAGAGCAATACAGGAACGCATATGTGGATTATAAAACGGTGCTGCAGATAGATTGTAGGATCCAGCTGGCGAGCGACGGTATTCACAGGTAAGTGGTCTGAGGCCACCTTCCGGGGTCCTCTGTTAGAGAAGGGTGGGGCTGTACCTTCCTCCTGGGGAATCTGTCGGAGGCCTGGGTTTCTATGAACGCCTAGTCCTCCCGGCTGACTTCTGACGGTCCCACGGACTCTCGGCTGTATCCTCTTACATCTTTATATTTATTTCTGTGAAGTTACTTCACCTTGACAACACATGCACAGCTTCCGCGTGCTGCTCCAGTCTGGGTGTTAGAAGGTGTTCTCGTGGGTGTCTAAGTCACACTGACACCAGGGCAGGATCTAATAGGTGCCATGAGCAGACTACTGTACACACCTCATAGGGCTCATATGCTCCTGTGGGGAGCGCATGTGTCAGGGACACTGGGACACCCCTGTTCTTTATGCTCAGCACAGATGTTTCTTACACCTGCTCATGTGTCCTGGTAAGGAGACCCCCAGGGGGAGAGGAGGAGGGGGAGGAGGAATGAAATATCTGAGAGTTTGATCTTAATTAAAATTCTGACCAACTCATCTCCCGGGGGAGAATGAGACAGCAAGAGCCTTTAGGCTTGGCCTGGAAGTGAACCTTAGTGCCTGGCCCTGAGCTCAAGCCCTAACGACAGAGACAGCATAATACTCACCTAAAATTTGAAAGCTATGCATCAGATATTTTCTAGTTACACTTAGTATTTTCTGATTCCATTTCCCCAAATAGTAGCTTCTCAGGAACTTCTGGACTGTCCTGGACCCTCTACTGGTCTTCGTGTGCAAAAGACAAAAGACAAAGGCAGATCTCTGTGGCGTGGTCTCTGCCTCTCAGCAAGCTAGAATATAGTTAGGGGACAGCATAAGACTGAGGACCCCAGGCAGGACGGAGGGTTGGACAGTAAGATGGGTGGGTTGTTGATGGGTGTGGCTGCATAGCCATGGCTGCTGCAGAGGAATCACTAGAGCATCCTGGAGAGTGCTGAGAGAGTACCGGAAGGATGGGAACACGGTGGACAGGGCGCACGGCCTGGCTCGCAGGCGACCATGCTGCCACTCCCCAGGGTCCCAGCCTGCTTTGGATGGAGCTTTCCCTTGGCAGTCACCCAGCTCACTGGAAGAAATGTACATACAAAATCTAAGCTTCCCAAACTCTGAGCGCCCCGAACCCGTAATGATTCAGAATTGGAAACTTTCTGCATGCCTTCGTGAATTTCTGGTTTAGAGTTGAGTCCTGGACCTCGGCAGTTAAGATCACTGGCTGCTCTTGCAGAAGTCCTGAGTTCAATTCCCAACACCGACAAGGTGTCTCCTGGTCATCTGGAATGGCATCTGATGCCCTCTAGTGTCATGTAGGCATACATTCAAATGGAGCACTAACATACATAAGTACATAAATCCATCTTAGAATTGAGTGCCATCCTAACCATGCGTACGTGTGTGCTTGTGTGTGCACACACACACCCTTCACTCATGTATGCAACTATTCCAACAACAACAACAGCAACAAAACTCACCAGGCACAGTGAGTGGCATGTATCTAGGAGGCAGAGGCGGCTGGATCTCTGAGAGTTCAAGGCCAGATTGGTCTACATAGCAAGTTCCACCTAGCCAGGGCTAGGTAGTAAGACCCTAACTCAAAAAGCAATGACAATGATAGGAATAATAATTGTAATAATAATACAAATTTCTAAAGCAAGCATACTTTTAGTACCAAGTTCTCCAGGTATTGGCTTTTATTGGTTATCCATGGCAATACTAGACAAACCCAGCCTCAGTCATGTACACCCTCCTCGGTAGTGAGCCGGCAGGACCAGAACTCCTGACCATGCATCACCCAGCACGCCACACTGCCAGCCGCTCGCGTCCCTGTCTGGTCTCCTAGCTTCTCTCAGGACACAGCTTGCTTCGTCTTGAAAAGCCACCAGCTACCTCTGTCCAACACTCTTAGGTTCCCTTTCTCAGTGCCCACAACAATGGCCTCCTTTGGGTGTCCATTTCAAATTTCAATTGTTATGTTCTTTGCCATCCCCCACTGTGTGTGTGTGTGTGTGTGTGTGTGTGTGTGTGTTACTAAAGCAAAATAGATTTATTAAGGAGAGCAAGAAAAAACTGCTGAGTGTGTATGGACTGTGGGGAGGACTGCCAGGTGTGCATGGGCTGTGGGGAGGACTGCCAGGTGTGCATGGGCTGTGGGGAGGACTGCCAGGTGTGCATGGGCTGTGGGGAGGACTGCCAGGTGTGCATGGGCTGTGGGGAGGACTGCCAGGTGTGCATGGGCTGTGGGGAGGACTGCCAGGTGTGCATGGGCTGTGGGGAGGACTGCCAGGTGTGCATGGGCTGTGGGGAGGACTGCCAGGTGTGCATGGGCTGTGGGGAGGACTGCCAGGTGTGCATGGGCTGTGGGGGAGGACTGCCAGGTGTGCATGGGCTGTGGGGGAGGACTGCCAGGTGTGCATGGGCTGTGGGGGAGGACTGCCAGGTGTGCATGGGCTGTGGGGGAGGACTGCCAGGTGTGCATGGGCTGTGGGGGAGGACTGCCAGGTGTGCATGGGCTGTGGGGAGGACTGCCAGGTGTGCATGGGCTGTGGGGAGGACTGCCAGGTGTGCATGGGCTGTGGGGAGGACTGCCAGGTGTGCATGGGCTGTGGGGAGGACTGCCAGGTGTGCATGGGCTGTGGGGAGGACTGCCAGGTGTGCATGGGCTGTGGGGAGGACTGCCAGGTGTGGATGGGCTGTGGGGAGGACTGCCAGGTGTGGATGGGCTGTGGGGAGGACTGCCAGGTGTGGATGGGCTGTGGGGAGGACTGCCAGGTGTGCATGGGCTGTGGGGAGGACTGCCCTGCAATGAGTTTCTTTTTGTGAGTTCCTTTTCTTGCCATTTTACTAGAAACGTCATAAAGATGAGAGTTACAGTGTATCTACTGTCATAGTTGCAGTGTGTTGTGAGGTTGATATCCTCAATTAAAAGGTGTTGAAAGAATGTGTTCTCCAGCACAGGAAAGCTTATGTAAACCTAAGCTTGGGGCTTTGCTTTTAATTTGGGGCTGTCCTTTCCTCCAGACTAGCCTGAGAACCAGAGTGTAGACCCCAGCCTGAGAACCAGAGTGTAGACCCCAGCATGAGAACCAGAGTGTAGACCCCAGCATGAGAACCAGAGTGTAGACCCCAGCATGAGAACCAGAGTGTAGACCCCAGCCTGAGAACCAGAGTGTAGACCCCAGCCTGAGAACCAGAGTGTAGACCCCAGCCTGAGAACCAGAGTGTAGACCCCAGCCTGAGAACCAGAGTGTAGACCCCAGCCTGAGAACCAGAGTGTAGACCCCAGCCTGAGAACCAGAGTGTAGACCCCAGCCTGAGAACCAGAGTGTAGACCCCAGCCTGAGAACCAGAGTGTAGACCCCAGCCTGAGAACCAGAGTGTAGACCCCAGCCTGAGAACCAGAGTGTAGACCCCAGCCTGAGAACCAGAGTGTAGACCCCAGCCTGAGAACCAGAGTGTAGACCCCAGCTCACTGCTTGCCGGCTTGTCGCGCGGCACTTGGCGGGGTGGGACGCCGCCAAGCAGACTGTTGGCCAGACTGGCTGGTGGTGAACGCTGGCTGCCGCAGTTAACAAGCCGGAAGGCGTCTGTGCTGCCCTTGGGTCTCTGCGTGCACACGTGCACACGTGCACACTCACGCCACCATGGTATTTCAGGAAGCCAAATACTGGGCCGAAGGTTTGTGGCAGTGGGTGTGGCTCGAAGTGTGGAGGGAGACTGTGCTGGTTCTAACCTCCCAACTCTGCATTGTCCTTTTTAAAACACAAGATAAAGTGTACAGAAGACTAAACACCTTCTAGCACACAGTGCATTGCGTGTGGCGAGCACAGAGCTGTACAGTGATTGTGTCCATGGCCTCATCTGCTCCTGTCACCCTCGGCAGCCCTGTCCCCACAGGCAGACACACCCCCTCCTCAGTCCTGGCAGGCAGCAGTCTGCTTTCTGCCTCTGGATTTACCCATTCTGAATACTTCATAGAAACAGATTCCTAGACTCTGCTGTTCTGTGTGACGTGGTGCGGCGGGAGTCAGTGCGGCGTCTATGGAGGGGCCTAGTCCTGGGTGCCCAGATCACAGCTTTCTCTAGGCTGTCATGTGGCGGTCATTTTGGCTGTTTGCACCTTCTTGCTACTACAAATAGTGCGTGTGTGGACACCGGCTAAATCCCATCTGCTCACCAGCTCCTCCTCTGGTGTATGCGTAGGGAGGACATCGCTGCGCCCAGTGCTGACTCCATGTTTAACTTGCTGTGGTTCCCATTGTACATTTACCTAGGATTTCCGAGAGGTTGGCTTTAAGGCCGCCACTTTCTAATGGCATTTAACAGTTCTGTTACCATTTTATAAGAAGAAGAAGCCCTAGGGTTTCCATGTTCTTTTTAATTAATGATGTCACTTTATTCCTCTACACCCCAGCCACGCCTTTCCACTAATACAGTCCATTCTGGAAAATCAGACACCGGAAACGGTTCCTTTTAAACACTGTATGTTGTGTTTGCCTTTCTCTCCCTCTCCAGGAGCCTTAGCATGTTAGACTCCTCCCCCGCCCCACCCCACCCCCACCCCGCCCCAAGGGCGGCAGCGCAGTATCCCTTAGCCCTCTCCAGCCGCCTCTTCCTTCCTCTCCTCTGGGAATACAAAATTTGCTTTAAAATCCTTTTTTTTTTTTCCAAAATCTTTTCTTCTCCAGTTGTGGTTGGTTATACATTAACTTTAAATTATGTATATATATTTTTAAAGATTTATTTATTTATTATATGTAAGTACACTGTAGCTTCTTCAGACACCCCAGAAGAGGGTGTCAGATCTCATTACGGATGGTTGTGAACCACCATGTAGTTGCTGGGATTTGAAATCAGGACCTTTGGAAGAGCAGACAATGCTCTCAACCTCTGAGCCATCTCTCCAGCCCTCAGATTTATATTTTCATGCCCAGCCAATGAGATATAGTTATTATAGCTGCAGTTTATGATAGAAATTTCTGTATAAGAAACTATATGAAAATCCTGTATGTTGTAATCATCTGTATATAAATATAAAACTTTTTAAATAAAAGTATGTGCAATCATAGACCTAACTAACAAGTACAGCTCGTTAGTCATCAGTCAGCCTTCCCGGCTGTGGAAAGTACCCAGTCTACAGAGTGAGTTCCAGGCCAGCTATGGCTGTATAAAGAAACCCTGTCTCAAAACACAAACAAAAACACAAAAAGGAAAAGAAAGTGGTCTACTTAAGTAATCAATGCCAACTTTGAAAATCCTCTGGAAACAATTTATATGGAGTGCATGTTTTTCTACATCTAAGGAGAGCACAGAGGTGCAACCTGGTTGGTTGCTCTGATTTTTTTTTGTTTGTTTGTTTGCTTTGGTTTTGTTTTTTGGTTTTGGTTTTGGTTTTGGTTTTGGTTTTGGTTTTGGTTTTGGTTTTGGTTTTGGTTTTGGTTTTGGTTTTTCGAGACAGGGTTTCTCAGTGTTGTCCTGGCAAATCCACCTGCCTCTGCCCCCAAGTGCTCGGATTAAAGGTGTGTGCCACCATGCCGTAGTTTGACTCTTGATTGAACCTTCATTGATATAAAACATTAATTCCTTCATCAGTACCAACAGTTCATTTTCTCTTTAGAATAACAGGAATCTTAACAGAGCTAGATGGATCAAAATGGCGGGAGAGACTGCCGCCCATCCCGCCTGTACCTGCATCTGAGCCACTGCGAGTCCCGCTCCCTGCTGTAGAGACCCCAGACCAAGACCCATGTCCCAGCAACTGCAGGCCCAGCGGCACAGGTACGAGGACCACCCATGTCTCCTCAGGAGGGGACAGGCGCTGAACCGTGGGGTCAGACGTGGGGTCCGGGTTTCTCCCTCCTAACTCTGTTCAGGAAGCTGCGTCTCATCTACATCCGTGTGTACAGGAAAGACAGGCAGGTAGGGAGTGACCAAGCCAGTCTTAATGTGGTGCTGGCATTATTGAGAGGGAGGAGGAGGAGGAAGAGGGGGAGGAGGAAGAGAAAGAAGAGAACAGCAGCAGCAGCAGCAGCAGCAGCAGCAGCAGCAGCAGCAGCAGCAGCAGCGATTATTAAGCTCTCCAGGGACCCACGTGGGAACGTGAAGGGCATAGAGTGCTGGGTTAGAGTGAACCACATACCTGCTCCGGGGCTGGCGCGGCGGCTCAGTGCGTGAAGGGGCTTGCTGTGCCAGCCTGAAGACCCGTGTTCAGTCTCCAAGATCCATGGCGGAAGGAGAGAGCACACAGCCTGAGATTGCCCCAGAGCTCCACACGCTTGCCGTGGCACAT
Source organism: Apodemus agrarius (assembly GCA_964023405.1). NCBI lineage: Eukaryota > Metazoa > Chordata > Mammalia > Rodentia > Muridae > Apodemus > Apodemus agrarius. Next base: position 68,088,997 of record OZ030022.1, on the reverse strand, counting down.
GCCTACCCACAGTCACATACACACATCACATGACAGACAGTAAACTCTAAGGTAATAATAGATAGTAGGAAAACCTGGGTGCTGAGTAAATATCGCACCAGGCTTTATAAAGTTCGTCGCTATTCATCAAATATTTATTGAATCTTTTGTTGTTTTGAACATTTATTGTACTGTATGAGTACTTTGCCTGCATGTACGTATGTGCATCCCATATGTGCCTTGTGTCACAAGAGGCTGTGAGCCACCATGTAGGTACTAGGATTGAAGCTAAGTTCTCTAAGAGCAGCAAGTACTCTTAACCACAGAGCCATGTTCTCTCCAGTCTCCAGCTTTTAAAACTTGTGTCTATGTGGGTATGTGTGCTGAGTGCAGTGCTCACAGGGACCGGGAGTGTCTGGGTCCTCTACAAGAGCATAGTGCTCGTCCCCGGCCACCGTGCCCCCAGTGCCCGGCTTTGTGGGTTTCCCATGGTCCAGACTGGCCTGTAACACAACTAACCCTGAGCGCTGCTCCTCCCAAGTGCTGGCCCTCAGGCCTGCAGCACCGTGCCCACTCACTGACGCTGTTTGTAGACTTTCATAGACTTACTCTGCTATAATTCAGCCTCATGAAACGTCTAAAGTACTAATACCCAAGGGCTTAAAGAGACAGTATGCTTTGCAGTTACTGGAAACTGTGGGCTTGCGGATTCCCTGGAGCAGCCATGCGTGAGCGTCAGCCTCACACCATCTAGTATCCTGTGTCCCTGTATATAGGTGACTGCCTCCATCTCTAACACAGTCCTTGTTCCTGGTAGTGTCTGCAGATTGCCAGTGGGGAAGATTAGACACGGCAACGTGTGTGACACAGTGGCCCTGCTCTCTCCGATGTGTGTGACACGGTGGCCCTGCACTCTGATGTGTGTGACACGGTGGCCCTGCACTCTGATGTGTGTGACACGGTGGCCCTGCACTCTGATGTGTGTGACACGGTGGCTCTGCTCTCTCTGATGTGTGTGACATGGTGGCGCTGCTCTCTCTGATGTGTGTGACACGGTGGCGCTGCTTTCTCTGATGTGTGTGACATGGTGGCACTGCACTCTGATGTGTGTGACACAGTGGCACTGCTCTCTCTGATGTGTGTGACACGGTGGCCCTGCTCTCTCTGATGTGTGTGACGCGGTGGCACTGCTCTCTCCGATGTGTGTGACATGGTGGGGCTGCTCTCTCCGATGTGTGTAACACAGTGGCACTGTTCTCTCTGATGTGTGTGACACGGTGGCACTGCTCTCTCTGATGTGTGTGACACGGTGGCACTGTTCTCTCTGATGTGTGTGACACAGTGGCACTGTTCTCTCCGATGTGTGTAACACAGTGGCACTGTTCTCTCTGATGTGTGTGACACAGTGGCACTGTTCTCTCTGATGTGTGTGACACGGTGGCACTGTTCTCTCTGATGTGTGTGACACAGTGGCACTGTTCTCTCTGATGTGTGTGACACGGTGGCACTGTTCTCTCTGATATGTGTGACACGGTGGCACTGCTCTCTCTGATGCATGTGACACCGTGGCACTGCTCTCTCCGATGTGTGTGACACGGTGGCACTGCTCTCTCTGATGTGTGTGACACAGTGGCACTGCTCTCTCTGATGTGTGTGACACGGTGGCACTGCTCTCTCTGATGTGTGTGATGCGGTGGCGCTGCTCTCTCTGATATGTGTGACACAGTGGCACTGCTCTCTCTGATGTGTGTGACACGGTGGCGCTGCACTCTGATGTGTGTGACACGGTGGTGCTGCTTTCTCCGATGTGTGTGACACAGTGGCACTGCTCTCTCTGATGTGTGTGACACAGTGGCACTGCTCTCTCTGATGTGTGTGACAGTGGCACTGCACTCTCTGATGTGTGACACGGTGGCGCTGCACTCTCCGATGTGTGTGACACAGTGGCACTGCTCTCTGATGTGTGTGACACGGTAGTGCTGCTCTCTCCGATGTGTGACATGGTGGCGCTGCTCTCCTCATAATTTGAAAGCAGCAGCGTCATAACTCTCCATACATTCGGCAGCTTCTCTTCTCTAATTTTATGTTTTGTTCTGTTTAGCCTCGCACCTCTTGTGTGAGGGCGTGGGTCTGCAGTGGAGAGTTTGCTGATAATTGTTCTTAAGATTTTATTGATGTATTTACAGGAATGTTTTCTCTATGTGTTTATTTTATTGGTCCTGTAGATGAAAAAATGTTCCAAGCCCTCAAGGAAGAAGGAAATCAACTTGTAAAGGACAAAAATTATAAAGATGCCATTAGCAAATACAACGAATGCTTAAAGATTAACAGCAGGGCGTGTGCTGTCTACACAGACAGGTAAGTTCTTTGTGATTTATGTAGGCCTTTGAATAGTTTTATTTTATTTATTCATTTTCTGTGCTTTGGTGTGAGGGTGTTGGATCCCCTGGACCTAGAGCTGTAGATAGACAGGTGGGACTAGAACCCACATCCTCTGGGAAAGCAGCCTGTGCTCCTAACCACTGAGCCATCTCTCTAGCCCAGTTTTGATTATTTTAAAACAACTCTTTAGAAGTTAACTTAATACAGTTCATTAACGCCATGTACTGCTTCTAGGAATCAGTATGCAAGGTGGCCTGTGTATCTCTGACAGAGCTGGACTGCAGAGACTGGAGAGGGTTGGGAGGGTGAAGGTCTGACGCCCTGGTCCCATGGGCATCTCGGCTGACTGAGCTGGCCCTGCACTGCCTGCCTGGCCAGGCTGCCGCAAGCTGGGTCTAAGCTCTGCCCAGGGTAGACTGGTGCGGGGTCGAGGTGGGGTGGCCAGTGTCCCACGGGGCTGTGTCCGTTTGCTTCTGAAGTACTAAAGGCCTGTCTTTTTTTCTTTTTAACAGTGTATAGTAGAAATTATCAGGCTGCTCTCTTTACCACTTTTGATTATTTGGGGATTTGGTGGAAGTAGGTATAGTATGTGATAAGAGAAAGAACGAAGGGTCAGTTTCAGGCATTTTTCTAGCTGTATAATTCAATCTTTAAACGGTTTTTTCTTTTTCTTTTTCTTTTTCTTTTTCTTTTTCTTTTTCTTTTTCTTTCTTTTTTTTTTTTTGAGAATTCCATACATGTGGACTGTATTTATATAATTTCTACCCCTCCCTCTGATATAGTCTTTTTAAAAAAAAATGTGTGTGTATTTTCCCCGTGTGGCTGTATGTGCACCACATGTACACATGGTACCTGTAGAGTCAGAGGAGTGTTGGATCCCAGCTACCATGTGATCGTTAGAGACCTGACCCAGGTGCCCCAAAGAGCAGCAAGTGCTGGGACTCAGAGTCCCGCCAGCCCCTCAGACACATTCCTGACCGGCCTCTTATGTGGCTTTGTACACTTTTCCCTCTCGTGCCCACTGCTGCCTGAACATTGTCACTAAATCCAAGAGAATTCCTCCGCCGGCCCGGCCCTTTCCTCAGTGGCCGGGCGTGGCTCTCTGGGCCGTGGAGCTCAGCGCCTGGGTCTCCTCTGCTCGCTTCCGCTGGCTGGCTTCTTGCCCGGGAGGGTCTGCATCCCTGCCTGTCTACCTGAGCTCTAGACCAGCTCCCCCCTCCCCTCCACTTTGTCCCTCCAGGCTGTTCTCTGAACCCTGACTCTCCCTCCTCATTGGAGAAGCTGCGCACCCTTGGCCTTCCATTCCCAAAGCAGGCGGCAACCTAGAGCGGGCTCATCTCTAAGTCCCCTCAGAGTGGCTGGCTGGCTGTCCCCTTCCCCCAGCCCGCTCTCCCACCCGGCCTGCCTTCTCTTTCCTCTCGGCCCACTCTCCCAGTTGTAGCTAGCGTGAGCAGGCCACCCTGTATCCCATCCTTGCACAAGGGAACAAGGCCCTGTGTGATCTGGCCTGACCCTACCCTTCCGTTCCAGCCAGGCACTGCTGCTCCAGGCTCATCAAGAACACCGTGCCCTGCCCCGGGAAGGCTGTGCCAGGCTGTCCTTGGGCTCCCTCGGACCCTCTTCTCTCCCCCTTAACTCTAAGCCCAGTGCCTGGCAAGATCGCTCTCCCTCACACGCCCGCCCGTGTGCCTGCCTTTAACTGTTGGACTTACCGTCCATGTCTCCTGACTGCTCTGCCACTAGTTCTTCCTCACAAGTTCTTGGGCCTCAGCCGTGAGCTTCCAGACCCATTTCACAGATGTCATTAGAGAGGCCCCGTCAGTCCCCTGTCCCCACCCTGCTGTGTCCTCATTTTGGATCTGGCTATATTTTGTTTGCAGCAGCCTCCCCTGTGATGTGATTCCATCCCCCGTGAGAGCACCGAAGCTGGCTGCAGGTGTGAGGTGCTGGCTGCAGGTGTGAGGTGCTGGCTGCAGGTGTGAGGTGCTGGCTGCAGGTGTGAGGTGCTGGCTGCAGGTGTGGGATGCTGGCTGCAGGTGTGAGGTGTTGGCTGCAGGTGTGAGGTGTTGGCTGCAGGTGTGAGGTGTTGGCTGCAGGTGTGAGGTGCTGGCTGCAGGTGTGGGATGCTGGCTGCAGGTGTGAGGTGCTGGCTGCAGGTGTGGGGTGCTGGCTGCAGGTGTGTGGTATTGGCTGCAGGTGTGGGGTGTTGGCTGCAGGTGTGGGATGCTGGCTGCAGGTGTGGGGTGCTGGCTGCAGGTGTGGGATGCTGGCTGCAGGTGTGAGGTGCTGGCTGCAGGTGTGAGGTGCTGGCTGCAGGTGTGGGGTGTTGGCTGCAGGTGTGGGGTGCTGGCTGCAGGTGTGGGGTGCTGGCTGCAGGTGTGAGGTGCTGGCTGCAGGTGTGGGGTGTTGGCTGCAGGTGTGGGGTGCTGGCTGCAGGTGTGAGGTGCTGGCTGCAGGTGTGAGGTGCTGGCTGCAGGGGTGAGGTGCTGGCTGCAGGTGTGGGGTGCTGGCTGCAGGTGTGAGGTGCTGGCTGTAGGTGTGGGGTGCTGGCTGCAGGGGTGGGGTGCTGGCTGCAGGGGTGGGGTGCTGGCTGCAGGTGTGAGGTGCTGGCTGCAGGTGTGGGGTGTTGGCTGCAGGTGTGGGGTGCTGGCTGCAGGTGTGGGGTGCTGGCTGCAGGTGTGGGGTGCTGGCTGCAGGGGTGGGGTGCTGGCTGCAGGTGTGAGGTGCTGGCTGCAGGTGTGAGGTGCTGGCTGCAGGTGTGGGGTGCTGGCTGCAGGTGTGGGGTGCTGGCTGCAGGTGTGGGGTGCTGGCTGCAGGTGTGAGGTGCTGGCTGCAGGTGTGAGGTGCTGGCTGCAGGTGTGAGGTGCTGGCTGCAGGGGTGAGGTGCTGGCTGCAGGTGTGAGGTGCTGGCTGCAGGTGTGAGGTGCTGGCTGCAGGTGTGAGGTGCTGGCTGCAGGGGTGGGGTGCTGGCTGCAGGTGTGAGGTGCTGGCTGCAGGGGTGAGGTGCTGGCTGCAGGGGTGGGGTGCTGGCTGCAGGGGTGAGGTGCTGGCTGCAGGGGTGGGGTGCTGGCTGCAGGTGTGGGGTGCTGGCTGCAGGGGTGGGGTGCTGGCTGCAGGGGTGGGGTGCTGGCTGCAGGGGTGAGGTGCTGGCTGCAGGTGTGAGGTGCTGGCTGCAGGGGTGAGGTGCTGGCTGCAGGGGTGGGGTGCTGGCTGCAGGTGTGGGGTGCTGGCTGCAGGGGTGGGGTGCTGGCTGCAGGGGTGGGGTGCTGGCTGCAGGGGTGAGGTGCTGGCTGCAGGTGTGAGGTGCTGGCTGCAGGTGTGAGGTGCTGGCTGCAGGTGTGAGGTGCTGGCTGCAGGGGTGAGGTGCTGGCTGCAGCAGCTGCAGCAGCTGCAGGTAGAGACAGTTGGGCTGGCTTTGAGCCTCACTGCTGCTTCTTCCTTTTAAAAATGTATTTTTAAAAACTATAGAAATTAGTTTAGTTAAGATTTTTAATGGTGTGCATGTGTGTGGGTGTGTGGGCGTGTGCACATGGGTGTGTGGGCGTGTGCACATGGGTACAGAGATCAGAAGTAGGTGTGAGATCCCCTACAGCAGGCAGTTATAAGCTACCCCGTGTGGTGTGTGGGCACTGGGAACTGAACTCCGGTTCTCTGTGAGAACCGCAAGTGCTCCCCTCCAGCCCCCTCCCCCCCAGCCCCTCCCCTCCAGCCCCTCCCCTCCAGCCCCTCCCCTCCAGCCCCTCCCCTCCAGGCCCCTCCCCTCCAGCCCCTCCCCTCCAGCCCCTCCCCTCCCAGCCCCCTCCCCTCCCAGCCCCCTCCCCTCCCAGCCCCCTCCCCTCCCAGCCCCCTCCCCTCCCAGCCCCCTCCCCTCCCAGCCCCCTCCCCTCCCAGCCCCTTCCCCTCCAGCCCCCTCCCCTCCAGCCCCCTCCCCTCCCAGCCCCCTCCCCTCCAGCCCCCTCCCCTCCCAGCCCCCTCCCCTCCCAGCCCCCTCCCCTCCCAGCCCCCTCCCCTCCCAGCCCCCTCCCCTCCCAGCCCCCTCCCCTCCCAGCCCCCTCCCCTCCCAGCCCCCTCCCCTCCCAGCCCCCTCCCCTCCCAGCCCCTTCCCCTCCAGCCCCCTCCCCTCCCAGCCCCCTCCCCTCCCAGCCCCCTCCCCTCCCAGCCCCTTCCCCTCCCCTCCCCTCCCAGCCTCTTCCCCTCCCAGCGCCCTCCCCTCCCAGCCTCTTCCCCTCCCAGCGCCCTCCCCTCCCAGCCCCCTCCCCTCCCAGCCCCTTCCCCTCCAGCCCCCTCCCCTCCCAGCGCCCTCCCCTCCCAGCCCCTTCCCCTCCCAGCCCCCTCCCCTCCCAGCCCCTTCCCCTCCAGCCCCCTCCCCTCCAGCCCCCTCCCCTCCCAGCCCCTTCCCCTCCAGCCCCCTCCCCTCCAGCCCCCTCCCCCCCAGCCCCTTCCCCCTCCCAGCCCCTCCCCTCCCAGCCCCTCGCTGTCTAAATCCCTGATCAGCTCCTCCCTCTCCTTGCACTGTGCCAGGGCTCTCTGTTACCTGAAGCTGGGCCGCTTTGAAGAGGCAAAGCTGGACTGTGACCAGGCGCTTCAGATAGACGGCGACAATGTGGACGCCCGGTACAGACTAGCGCTCGCCCAGAGAGGCCTGGAGGTGAGGGCGTCTGTCTTTGTGAGTAAATTTCATCTCCCGAATGGATCAAGCGGTCTCGTAAATGTGAGTGTCAGGGTCGTGACCCAGACGGGCTTAGCTGATGGCCGCTGCAGGACTAGAGTGGTAATCTCCTCCCACCATAGTGTGAAGAAAGAGGCTCTATAAATAAGCTGTCCTGTAGCCCAGGCTGGGCTCATAGTCCCTAGATAGAGGAGCCTGGTCCTGAACCTAGTTCTCCTGTCTCTACCTCCCGGGTACAGTTCTGCTTAGAAGTGTGGGTCACTGAGTGTTCATGTGTGGGGTTTGGTGGTTTGAAATAAACAGCCCTGTAAGCCCATGGGGAGGTGTGGCCCTGTTGGAGGAAGTGTCTCTAGCAGGTGGGCTTTGAAGCTTCACACACTCAGGCCAGGTCTAGAGTGACTCTTTCCTGCTGCCTGCTAAAACTCTAGCTCCTTCTCCAGCACTGTGGCTGCCTGCCTGCCACCGTGTCTCCTGCCGTGACGAAATCTCTGACTGCAAGCCAGCCACCATTAAATGCTCTCTTTTATAAGAGTAGCCATGGTCACGGTCTCTTCACAGTGATAGAAACCTAAGATACCAGGGGCCTGTCGGTGGAAAACGGACTTCCTGAAATGTACATAGATCCCAGGGGTCCAGTCAGCACAGAATGCATTTCCTGCAGTGTCTTCTGGGGGCTGGGGAGCCTTATTCAAACAGGGTTCACTCTAGCTCATGGTGGTCTGGAACTCAGTATATAACTCAGGCTAGCCTCAAACTGTGCTACTCTCCTGCCTCAGCCTCCCATGTACTAGGAGGACAGTTGGTACATGCCTAGGCTCCTTCTTCCTCCCCTCCCCTCCCTTGCCCTCCCCTCCCCTCTCCACTCCCCTCCCCTCTCCTCTCTCTCTCTTCCCCTCCCCTCTCCTCCCCTCCCCTTCCCTTCCCTTCCCCTCTCCTCTCCTCCCCTCCCCCTCCCCTCTCCACCCCTCCCCTCCCCTTTCCTCTCCTCCCCTCCCCTCCCCTCTCCTTCCCACCCCTCCCTCCCCTCCCCTTTCCTTTCCTCCCCTCCCCTCCCCTCTCCTTCCCACCCCTCCCTCCCCTCCCCTTTCCTCTCCTCCCCTCCCCTCCCCTTTCCTCTCCTCCCCTCCCCTCCCCTCTCCTTCCCACCCCTCCCCTCCCCCTCCCCTCCCCTCTCCTCCCCTCTCCTCCCTTCCCCTCCCCTCTCCTCCCCTCCCTTCCCTTTCGTTTCCTCTGATGGATCTAAGCCAAGGCTGTCCTTCCCTGGGCACCTCAGTCCTGTCTCCAAACAAAGGGCCTGCTCAGTGACTTGGACTGGCAGCCCTGCGACCCGCCTCCTCTGCTGTCCCCTGCCCCCCCTACCCCTCACACCCCACCCCCGCATGCCCCACTGCCCCGCACCCTTGCTACTTGTGTACTTCTCCAAGTGCTTCCTGACTTCTCACTACAGACCCTGGGGTGGGTGAGAATCCCGCACGAGTGTGTCCGCTTCCCAGCTGCAGCCCCACACCTTTTCTCAGACCTTGGCATTGGGCTGCACTGAACTGTCACGCGCCTCTGGGCATGACTGCAGAGCTTGAGATGGTCTTGGGGGGGCGGTAAGCGTGTGAGCTGGCAACATCACCGTGCCCCCCAGTCGCATGCTTGCCTCTCACCCGGGCACCCCATGCAGGACACCTCAGTGTGGAGGTAGTGCCTGTTTACCCCAGAGCCTCTGTCTAGTGTTCTAACAGTGGCATGTAGGCGCGTTACTGATCATGCAGAATGTGTTGGAGTCTGCAAGCAACTTAACTTTTTCATAAAGCACACCCCAGCTCTGAGGTCCTGCCTCTCAACACGTTACTCTTGCTCTAGTGTGATGCTGGAGGTGAGGAAGAGGGGATGTCATGTGACCTCTGGTCCAGTGCATGCGGCCACGGTGTGCCTCAAGTACTTACAAGTCAGGCTGTGGTCTCTACTCCAGAATGTTGCTGACATGGCCAAGTCATCCCTGCTAGTCGAGTGCCTCTTCTACCTTATTCATGCAACTCTAAAGTGAGATTAAGATTTGGTGCTGGCCAGTTTTCAACAGAGAACAACTTTGGAAGGTTCTATGGAACCAGAGTATTAGGAAAGCTGCCCTCATTTGCTCCCCACTGCAGCCTGGAGAGAGCTAGCTTTTACTTTGGACTACATACATTCTGCCCTTTTGCTCTGGGTAGATTTGTACTTCTGGGCTCAAGCCGTTCTCTGGCAGCCTCCAGAGTATCTAGGGCTGGGGCTGTTCACTATTCCTGCTTAGGAACTTAGGTTTCACTAAAGGGTCTGATTAGATTACCATCACCATGGAAACACACCTCTGGGCATGTTGGAGGGAACATCTCAGGTATGGTGAGGTGGGTGGTGACACCCTGAATGTGGGGGATGGAGAACGGGCACTGAGCAGACACCCGACTGCTTCCTGTGGACGTGTGTGACCAGCTGCAGCCTTCCCCTAAATTCACACCTTCCCTGCCATGACAACCCAAAACTGCACAAAAATAAATCCTTCCTTGAAATGGTCAGGAATTGTCCAGCAATGGAAAGGTCACTCAGGCCAGTGAGCTCTCAGTGGGTGAGTGTGGACAACACCCACAGGCCTGCTGGGAACGGCACTGACAGAAGTCACCTGCACACCCTGCACACACATCACTGTTGCCCAGGCTAACCCAGAAGCCTCAGCCATGCAAACCGTCCTATCATATTGTTTCAGAGCTGCCGGGAGAGCGTGGCGGGCCCCAGTCAAGTCCTCCTGAGCCCAGATTCCAGTGAGGCAGCCAGGCACCTGGACACTAAGAGCGACACAGCACCTCCCAGCAACGGAAGGGAGAGGCGGAGAATCAAAGTCCAAGAGGTCTCTGGATTTCATACTCTTTGGAAGCAGCCTGCTGAGATTTACATAGAATCTAAGTTATTTCCTGTGAATTCTGTAGGAACTTTCCCTTTTTATGCTGTCAATGAAAACATTGTAAAAACAGTTGGCCACTGTTTCTCAACAGGGGCCATGGGTGGTGGTGTCCTAGTGTGGGGGACATTGTTTTCACTGCCCTGCAGCCACAGGCCACTGGCTTCTCCCCAGATTGGACAAGCAGAGATGGTTCAGCCCTGCCAGCCCTGGGGGAGACCTTTCCAGGCTGACTTATCTTTTTTATTGTTGTGTTTTGTTTCGGTCACTTAGCCCAGGCTGGCCTTGAATTCAGAGAACTACCTGTCTCTGCCTCCGAGTGCTGGGATTGAAGCACACACCGACCCTCCTGGCTCTCATCTCTCTTCTTACTCTAATAATCTGGGCTTCTCTAAGGCAGCCTGGCCGTCCTATCTACCTCTGCGATTCCTAGGAAACCGCAGGATCTGCTCTGCCATAGATGAAGAATGTCAGGACATAAGTTCATGAATGCTAATTTCTCACTCATGGTCTGACATTCCACTAGGAGGCAACAGGTGGGAAGCTATGACTTTTCCCCTTTAAGTAAAGAGTGTTTTAAGAGATGTGAAAAATGTAGGAACATTATGTTAAATATAAGGGAATGGAAATGAATGTAAAATTAATCCTGAAAATAGAAAAATACAGGCTTTCAGATTTTTTTCTAATGTAGAATACCTTCTAAAAATGTCTTATGTTCTAACTTCTTTTTCTTAAGGAAATTATGTATTTTAGAACGTATTAAAACTTTTAGTCAGGCGGTGGTGGCGCATGCCTGTAATCCCAGCACTTGGGAGGCAGAGGCAGGCGGATTTCTGAGTTCAAGGCCAGCCTGGTCTACAAAGTGAGTTCCAGGACAGCCAGGGCTACACAGAGAAACCCTGTCTCAAAAAACCAAAAAAAAAAAAAAAAAAAAAAAAAAGCTTTTATTTTCTTAGAATTTTACTAAAATCCTGTGTAGCTCTCAGCTCACAGTGCTAAGTGTAACTTGGATGTGTGAGCCTGGTACTCAGTGTCCTGACATGCTGTCGTTTCTGTTGGGAAGGCGGACAGCAGCGGTGATGATGAGCCTGCGAGATCAGCAGAGGCCTCTGCTGCCTCCCCGCCTGCCGAGGACGGGGTGGAAGGCGGACGGTCTGCAGAGCGCACGGGGACACTCCACGTCTCCAAGCCTCGCAATGCCTATGAGTTCGGACAGGTCCTCAGCACTCTCAGTGCCAGGAGAGACGAAGAGGCCTGTGCGCACCTTTTAGCTGTCACCGCACCCAAAGACCTGCCGCTGTTGCTAAGTAACAAGCTTGAAGGGGACACGTTCCTCCTCATCATTCAGTCACTGAAAAGTCACCTTGTGGCCAAAGCCCCCTCCCTGGTGTATGAGCATCTCCTGCATCTGAGCAGAGCAGAGCGGTTTAAGGTGAGCAGCGTGCCCGGGGCCCGGGAGGAGCCTGCGGTCTGGGTTGTTGTGTGACCCCCAAAGTGTCGGTTGTGCTCACAGCTCCTTTCCCCTTTCCAGATGATGCTGACACTACTTAGCAAAGGCCAGAAGGAGCAGATGGCGCAGCTGCTTGACGGCCTGTCAGACACACAGGCCGACTGTTTCACGGCAGAGGACGTGCAGGCCCTCAGAAGGCAGTATGAGCTTTAACTCAGGGCTGCTGAGTTCAACACAGCATTGTGATGGAGTTGCGTGGGTGGAGCCACACCCGGAAGGATCCCTGCTTTGGACATCAGATGTTGTACTTATTTTTATATCCAGAATTGTATATTCTACAATCTTTTATTTACTGTAAATATTCTCTTCTATACTAGCGCCCATACCTTTATATTTAATAACTATATTCAGAACTTGGCAAATTACACTCTAATTTATAATACATTTTCTCTTAATGACCTTCCCAATAAAAACTTACCATACATTCTGTGTGGTGGCAGTGCGCTCAGGTTTGGCAGGAATCAGTGACTTCAGTCCTTTAAGAGCAGATGTCAGCAGTGACGGCTGTCACCTTCTGTCCTACTAAGACGCACAGAGCCCACTTAGAGACGCGCCTTACTACACCTGAGATGAAACACAACCCTAACATCTGTGAGATCGGTATTAGTGAATTAATTTAGAGCCCTAAAGGGAGTTATTTTTTCTAATATTTTCACTATGACTCTCTCTTACAATGCTTGTAAGCAATACAACTATATGAAACAAATTCACCCGCCTTTGTATTTGAATTGTCACCCTAGCCCATGGTCCCCATTCAAATGTCCCCACCTCAACCTTTTGTTTTCTGCTTTATTATTATTTCTTTACAGAAACAAGTGAAAAAAGTCATTGGATGTTCCTTTTTCTGGGTTAAAGGTATTTCCTGTAAGCATTCAAGCCTGTATCGATTTAATGTCTGTCTGTGTACCTTGTGCGTGCAGGCTACACCGGGTCCTCTAGACCTGGAGTTAAGGACGAGGCGAGCCTCCGGGCCTTGTGTCTGCAAACCCAGTCACCTCTGCAGCCTCGGCACTGCACTCGGGCCTTGCCCAGCGTGCCGGCGTCTCCTCCTGAGCCCCATGAGCTCTTCCCAGTGTTCTCTTGTTCGTTTTAAAGTTAAGGTGAACATCATTTTCCCCTCTCACATTTACAATTACAATATTTAAGACTTGTCATGGTGGGCAAATGGTACCTTCCAAACTCTGCCATTTTTTTTCTCAAGCAGGTTCTTAGGTAAAAACCTACTGTAATTGGTTCTCTATTCCATAAACAAATACATTTTCCCTACCCTTTAACCCTTGGCTTCACTCCTAGCACTAGGTGGGAGTAGGGAGAGATCCCTGAAGCTACTCTCTTTCCTTTTGTTTCTTTGAACATGACTGACAAACTGCAACCACCCCGAAGGGCCACCACGCCTGCCGGGGCCCTAGGACCACCATGCCTGCTGGGGCCCTAGCATTTACAGCCTCTGGAAATCCCCAGAATTTCAAACGACACACCAATAGAAGTTATCTCAGCCAAAAAAAAACATGCCTCTGCTAGATCATGAAGCCTCAACCAACCAAACAAAAACACACTAAAAAAGTACAAACAAAAAATTCCCCCCAAAACAAAACCAACCAAACCAAAAACCAAAGTCCTAGAAGTAAAACGCAGGCTGGCAGGCTGGCAGGCTGGCTCAGCAGGTCAAGGTGCTTTGTGACAAGCCTGGCGACCTGAGCTTTATCCTAAGGACCCAAATAAAGGTAGAAGAACTGACTTCAAGAAGTTCTGATCTATATTTGAAAGTTTCGTGCCCCCCCATCAAATGTTAATTTTTAAAAACTATCAAAAGTTTGTTAATGTGTCAAATGTATTGAAAATGCAGGTACCTTTAAAACTTTTCTATAAATTAAAAAAAATCCAAAACACAATGTTCATGTGAACCTAAAATGGAAGCTGGGCACGGTGGTGCATGCCTGCAATTCCAGTACTTAAGAAGCAGAGGCTGGGCCGGGCGTGGTGGCGCACACCTGTAATCCCAGCACTTGGGAGGCAGAGGCAGGTGGATTTCTGAGTTCGAGGCCAGCCTGGACTACAGAGTGAGTTCCAGGACAGCCAGAACTAAACAGAGAAACCCTGTCTCGAAAAACAAAACAAAAAAACAAAAACAAAAAAAAAAAAGAAGCAGAGGCTGGAGGACTCTGAGTTCAAGTCCAGCCTGGTTTAATATAATAAAGGCTTGTAATGTTGATGAAGTTTGCTATACATCAAATGTGATGGCTTTACATAGTAAAAATTATATCTGGAATGAAAATACAATCAGGTGAATACATTTATGAGGGATTGTTCTCATTTGACATGGGAAGGCCCTTTTTTACCCTGGATCTTGAGGTGGAAGATGTGTCCCCTTTCCTGTGGGCCATGCCTTCTAGCAGCAGCCTAGACAAAGAACACGGAAGGAGGAAGCTTTTGCAGTTTGCACTGGCATTTGAGCCTACTTCTTTGGGATCCTGTCGTATACAGAAGACCAGCTGAGACATCAGCCTTATGGACTAAATAGCTATGGCATTCTTGGAGTTTTACTGGTAGCCAACCATTGTTGGACTAGCTGGACCACAGCCCGGAAGCCACAAATCTCCTTTTCTATTCATATAGATTCATCCTATCAATTCTGTCCCTGTAGAAAACCCCAACTAATATAGCAAATGAGTAATCCATTGTAAAAATTCCTGGGCACACACCAAATCCATTAGTATTTACATTTATTTCATGTCTGCTGTTTACACACTCATCACTGACCGACACTGGAATGCACACAAATGCACAAACGCCATAGTGAGCAGTATCAGCTGAAAGGCCCGGCACTAGTGTCATCTAAGCAGATGAATGGACGCAGCGAGAAGAAGGAAGGACGGCCGCAGCCCGGACATTTCCCTTGTTGATCAAAAGAAAATGCTCAGTAGCACCATAATGGTAATACTTAGAGGAAACCCCTAGGGTGGAGGACTTGACCTCTGTGAGGTCAGCCTGCCCTGCCAGGAGCGTGTGGGAAGTCAATAGTGAGGCAGTATTTTGTCCAACTTCTGCTTGTGTCAGCTGAACATCCCCCATAAACAAAAGCCAAAGGGAACAAAGCCACACGCACACCTTTTATAAAGCTTGGTACAAGCTCTGCATTGTTTTGATTTCATGGTTCAAAAAGATATACATGTTAAAAATTGAGGTTATGTAACATTAAATTTACTAAAGCCTGAGTGTGTCTTTGGTAGGTAAATACTTCTTCAGTGTATTAATAATCACATTCATGTTTACCTATTTCCTATATTTGTCTATATAATCCAAGGTGACTAGAGAAGACATTATGGGAAATGATCGAGCAAAATCCTCAAATGACGAGGCCGTAAAAACCCAGTCTCTCCCAAAGGCACCAAGAATCAAAGGGCACTACGCTCCCTTAGTGCCGGGTCCTAATGGGATTGTCCTCTGCTGCTGCCAGTCCCTCAGCACAGACTTTCACCTTCTTCTAAAATGGCAACACCACACAAGCTATGGAACAGTACCAAGTATTTCTACTTCAGAGTTGTGCAAACACTGCCACAGTCCTGCTCGAGTGTCTAAGTGTCCGGATGGTTACCAATGGGCCGCATGAAGCTTTATAGCCGCACTGCATGTGAAGAAATGAAATTTAAGCAGTAATGAAGAGAAATGTTACAAGTACATTACTGAGTAATCTGCCAAGTTCCATCCCTTAGTGGTTTCAATAAAATGTCACTAACCACTTAGCCCTAAGCCTCAATTTTCCTTAAGAATGCCACAGAACAGTGTTAGTATTATATGATTATAAATTAAGCCACATTTCTATCTAAATACACAGGTATGTGCATCAAGTAATGTTTTGTGACAAGAACACAAAACATGCCTTTTTCTTATGTTATTCTCATACTAACACATTTTAAAGCCTTCACTTCATAATTTGGTAATTAATATCGACATGAAACACAATGCTTTGCTAGACATACAAAATGTATTTGCATCATGACTATGAACCCTGGCTTTTGTGGTTGCACGGGCCAGCCGGCCCCCCACAAGGCTGTCCAGTGGTCATCTCTCTGCAGCAGTCACGGCCTAAATGTCTGTCTGGACAGCGACCTTCAAGTCTGCCGTCTGGTGCGAGTGGTTCTTATTTGTCTCTCTCAGCGTGTCGCCGAAGCACACATCCACAGTCGGCCTCTTCCCACCTCTGCTGGAGCCGTGCTCGTCTGCAGCTCGGCTCGGCTGCGGGACCTCTGAACAGGAAGCAGTTTTGGAAAGCGGAGCGCTGCTACACTGGTGTGGTGAATGCTCCAGCCGGTCATTTTCTACCTCGGGAAGAGTGTTCACAGCTGTGAAGCGGGCATGGCAATCACTGGAACCGTGACTGCAGGACGTTCTCATGCTTTCTAAGTCTGAGCAGCTAAATTCAGAAAAGTGGCTGGAGTGGGAATCTGCCACAGACGGCATGCTGTCACTGAGCGATGGTGCCTCAAACTCACTCGAGTTCGTGCTCTGCTGCTCTAACAGCTGTGCATCCATGTCCTCTCTGGTCTCATTGATCTTCATGTTACCCTTTTTCCTCAGTTTACCACTTTTTGACTTTTTTCCTCCAGTTGCCTCCTTGGACCACTTGGTAGCACTGGATTTACCTTCGGGCAAGCCACTGGATGACCCACCCGTGTGGCCTCGGGTAGCACCACTGTCATCCACGCTACTACTTCCACTGTTGTGTCGGAACTTGAATGGCTTTGATTCAATATCCACTTGTACTTCCATACTGTTCCCTTCTCTGAAATGAGAGTAACAGAAATAAAACTATTTCTGGCTTCACTTTTATTTCTTTTCGGATGAGAACAAAGGCAGAGATGCTTTTCAATGAAAATTCTGAGGCCTATATAAAGACGCTGGTGGAGCATTTTAATGCAGATTACATTCTACTAACAAAACCACATAAGAGGACCATCCTTATGGTGTTTGTCTTGTGTTTGAGACAGGGCGTACCTGACTATGCAACCCTGGACAACTTAGAACTTAGAGAGAGCTGTCTGCCTCTGCCTCCTGAGTGCTGGGATTAAAGGTGTATATCACTATAAATACTCCAAGAGGATCATCTTAATATTTCTTTAAAAAAGATGATTATTTTATGTGTATGGGCATATATATATATATATATATATATATATATATATGTATATATATATACACACACATTTATACATACATGAATACATTTACATATACATATACACACATATACACTTATATATACACACATATACATATACATGAGCGCAGGTACCAGCAGAGGCCAGAGAGTACCTGGATAGATATACATACATACACACACACACACACACACACACACACACACACCAGCAGAGGGCATCAGATCCCCAGTAACTGGAGTTACAGGTAGATATGAATCACCAATGCGTAGAACTGAACCTAGGTTTTCTAGAAAAGGAGTAAGTACTGTGGAGTCTTCTCTCCAACCCAATGAGGCTGAATTCCCACTAGAGTGGGAATAACACAAATGTCTAAATAACACCCACTGCTGCTAAGCCTTGAGCGAGCATGCTGGTAGCTGAGTGGGTTGTATTTTGAAGTGATTTAGGGGGAAAACTGAGCATGAAGCAAGGAAGGGATGTGCCAAGCATAAATGGACAAGGTCAACTCAATGCTAAGTTCAACAAGTGGCAGATATTTTACAGAATTCTTAGTCTGATGAGGGAGAATTTAGCAAGGATTAACCTTTCTCTTTCTGATTTAAGTGATGATTATGAAGAAACATTGAGTGAAAGTGAAAATGGTGATTCTAAAACCAAAGGCAATGCCGGAAGAAGAGGTGTGCCCCTGCCCCTCTGTGCTCGATGACGGACGGACTCGGAACTGTGGTATCAAACATGGATCTGAGCGTAAGTAGGAGGTTAACAGACAGGCCAGTCAACAGGCCAGGTCATATCACTGAAGAAGCGTGGGCACAGATCTATTCTTATTTATCAGGGACCCCAGGCTACCATTTCCCTGAAATTCTGCCTAGCACTTGGAGTGCCCATGTGTGTGCTGTGTCCTGTGTGCATGGAGAAGCACCTTACACACAAGAGACAGAACCCTGGAGACCAGAAGTTCTGGTGTACACACTGCAAAAAGTGCCTGTACGTCAAGGAGGGCCTACCTGCTGGGCAGCCTGGCACACAGAGACTAAGTTCAGCAGTAGACGCTAGGTAGACCTATTGTCTACAATCTCCAAGTTTCATCTAAATCTAACCCCTGCTATACATGTTATGAACAGTCTTCTAAAGTCTCTATCAAAATTCTGCTCAGGAGGCCAGGTTGTGGGTTAATTACATTCAGGGCTCAGGTCTGGTAGGGTTAATGATTCAAGTTTAAAAATAGCAATAGGTACATTTACTGCTTTTCTGTCGTGGGCACAGTTAGCATTTCCTACCTCAGAATATTTTTCATCATTCAGCAACCCAAGCCCTCTCCTCGCCCAGGCCTCTCCTCAGGCCTCTCCTCGCGGCAGGCTGGCCCCCACTCTCCTCCCACTCTTCACACGACACACTTTTTCCCTTGATGGAGTTCCTCCTCTGAATATCTCACTGTTTTCTCAGAGACTGTGTCCACTGATAGGGATACTTCCTTTTAACTTAAATTTTTAAAAAACCTTCTGCTCTCCTAAGAAGAAACACACTTTCTCACCTGTCCAGAGGGACGTAGGAGTTCAGAATGGATCCTGCCATTGCTTTGGTGCTGGCGTTATCACTAACAGTTCCCAGGCTCACTGTGCCAGACTCTCCACTCAGACTACACCGCTCCTTCTGTACGTCTGCTTGTACTTCCAACCTTCAAGGGAAAGGCATCACATAAGCCTCGGCCAGTTATAATGCACATCTTTACACAGGTCAGCTAAGAGCTTCAGTACTGAAGTTTTAGACACTGCGATTCCTCAGCCCCCATTTGTCTGATGACACAGATAAAAGTGTGGTGTACTGAACAACATCTATCCAAGAGTCAAGAGAACATGACTAAGGGAGAAAAACAAACACGACATCTTAAAGACCTCCGTCATTTTCACTAGGATACAGTCCTTTGTCATATTTCAATACACAATACAAACTCAAATATACTGACCAATAAACATAAAAAAACCAACAAATAATTTTTAAAAATCCTCTATTAACTGCATGTGGGAGCAAACATTTTAATCCCATCCCCTTAGGAGACAGAGGCAGGCTGGTCACTTGAGTTTGAGGGCAGCCTGGCCTATATGTTGAGATCCAGGCTAGCCAGGGCTGTATTGTGAGACTTCATCTCAAATAATAATGAAAAAATATCCTATACTAAAAAGGGTTCTAATAAACAATTTCAGCCCACATCTAATTGTATAATAAGGGGTAACAATATATACCACTACAATTAATTTCTGTCCAACTACAAACTACCTGAACTAAGATAAATATGACTGATTTAATTCATCTACCTTCCTTCACATAAAAAAGCTAAAACAGAAATGGTGAATCAGAAAAACAAACAAAACACAGATAAATATGTTACTTTTTCCTCCTACTTCTAAGGGTATCAGTGAGAGATGGTCACTGTCACGCGGGGTGCCTCTGAGGGTATCAGTGAGAGATGGTCACTGTCACGCGGGGTGCAGGCTGGCTGACTGCCCCAGCCTTGTTTCAGGACCTGGGGCATCCTGACTCCACCAGGTCCCCAGGCCTCACACCACGTCTGTCTGTCTCCCTCCCTTGGACAATTTGTCTGTCCCACAGAAGCAGGGACCAGACAAGTCATGGCCTTTCCTTCACTCACACAGCTCCAGCAGTTAGGTAAGCTTCACCAGGGGCAATGTTATTCCTCAGGACTGAGTTTTTATTCCTCCAGTATTAAATACAGTTAAAAAAAAAAAAAAAAACCTATCATCTTTCCCGAAATCTTATTTTTTAACCTTAGGATAATTGCCATGCTTTGTATTTATATTGTTCATCTAATTAATATCTGGTCTTTAACAAAACAAAGCAAACAGCTCTTACGTACCTGTTGAAACAGTTTACCATGGCACTTCCAGACAGACTGCCCGTGATGCTAGCTCCAGCTAATGCCATGGTGCTGGCTGTCTCGCTCAGGTTGTCTCTAATGGTGCCTATTCGATCCATGTGGCTTCCACTTGCACTCAAACTGCCAGTCAGACCGCCGACACTTCCCTCTCCTATGCTAGGGTTGTGTCTTGCTTCTGCTACTGATGTTGTATCTAAATGTAAAATAATTTAAGAGATAAAGTAAGAGCGATTCCTCATGTTCCTGCCTTCAACTTATACATGATTTCAGACTAGGAAAGACAATTCACACCTAAGGTCCAGCAGAAGGAGAACTAGGTCAGGGTGTGCAGCTCAATTTAAGACTGGCCTTAAATTGAAGATGTCATTTTCTTATTGTGTTGGCTAATTCCAGAAGTTGTAGAAATTTTAAATGAACTATTTATTAGGCCTCCCTGGCCGTCATGGGGGTCCAGTGAGAGATCCTATTTTCTGGATCTACAGTAAGATGGGGACAGAAGTTGGTTTCTGATACAGTTCACAGTTCTAACTGTCTATAAACTACTGTAAGGCGTGTTAGCATTATGTTGTAGTTTTATAGTACTACTCACATGCTTTGTATTGAGGGATTTACTTGTTCATGCCAGTTTTGGGGCTCCTACTACACATCCAATCATACTTTAACAAAGTCATTGGAACCAGCGGAGGTGAGAGAGTGGGGGGAGATGGCCGCCCAGGCGTGTAAGCCCTGCACACAGCTGTTGGGATACGACCATGAAGCCTTCTTTTAAGGTCACATTTGTAAGACACTCAAAGGCAGGGAACAAGTATGTCATAAAATTACCTGAGAGAAGAGTATTCCAGGCAGAGGCAACCAAAAATTTAAAAGCCTCCTAACAGGAGTGTGACTCACCTTCGAGGAGAGGTGGGGTAAGACAGGATGGGTGGGGGGGGTGAGTATTCAGAAAGTCAGGGCAGGATGCAGGCTGTAACAAGGCCTCCTAACACCCTGCTCTCCATGGAGATAATCGTGAGATTTCACGAGAAGGTAATCAAAAGTAAAGTGACAGGGCTCTGAGGAGCTGCCTGAGATACTTGTAGAGATGCACACAAGGTACAAACGGGCTTCGTCCTTAAGACAAACACGCGTGACGCGGACTGCTAGAGCTGACCACTGACACTGCTCTACTAGCAGTGTGCAGAGCCTTGGTTCTCTGTACTTGCTGCTCAGGACAGTTCTAATTTATGTCTTTGAATAATACAATGTTTTCACTTATCGGCCATCTGTAACTGTTTTTACTTCATTTCTCCTCACACCCCCTTCACAGGACATCACAATGTATCAAGCACAGAGCTGTATGCTAAGGTTCTACCTTCCAAGGGGCTGTCTTAGTAAGAGTTAAGCACCCAGAACAACCCCTCTCTCACACATTCGCCAGTCTTGGGTAGTTCCTTTCATAGCTGTGCTTCCAGATGAAAATTACAAGCCATCAGGTATGACCTTTAATCCCGTCACATGGGAAGCAGAGCCAGCCTGTTGTGTACAGTAAGTTCCAGGCCAGCCAAGGCTACACAGTGAGACCCTGTCTCAGAGTGAGAGAGGAAAGAGAAGAAGAGAGAAGAGAGAGGAGAGGGAGAGGGAGCCTGCGCTGAACACGATGAGGCCTAGTAAAGGGAGAGAGTAGAATGGAGATGTGTCCCTTCCTGTCTGCGGACTCACCTATGGCTGCGTTAGCCCCTCCGACGTTTATGTCGTTCTCGTCATCAAACTCAATCCGTACTCCTTTCCCATTGCCTGCAGAAACTCCACAACCCCCACTTCGGCAGAGGGAAATTGGGACCACACCATAGACATAAGCTAACATGATAGGAACACCAATGCCTAGAAGGGAGTAAAAGTAAGTCATTAGAAACCAAATATAAATCACAGAAATATGTCTGTTTCAGGAGAAGGGGTACAGAGTTCTGAGGATCTGGCTAGAACACAGCAAATACAAGATTCCCAGGCAGCCTTCGGGTATCGCATGAGGGACAGACAGATTCTGTGAACTTTTAAGTACAAGCTCCTGAACTCACCTGGAGGGGAAGCTACTCATCAGCTATTTTAACAGGCTCTTGGGACCAAACCTAGGGCCTTGTGTGTATGTCTGAGGGAAGTGCTATAACCCTGAACTATGGCCTCAGTCCTAAAACTAGGTTCTTGAGTCTACAGTACGTTTACTGAAGTTACTTGAGAAATCTGTAGGTTCTACTTAAACTGCCTCTTCATTTTAAAAGTAATCCTCTTAGCAACAACATAATAGTTAAAAATACCTTTTCTATTAAATTTCTAAGATTTGAAGTAATGCTTTAAAGCACGTTCTTACCTACAGTCACTGCAGCCACCACCGGAGAGACGATCACAGACAGTGTTACACCGCCTGCTATGGCCAGATTCCGCTTGTGTTTTGAAACATCTTTGCCTTCATAGCGATTATGAATCTTAAATTTAAATGGGAATGGAATTTTAGAGAAAAAAATTATGTTTGGTTTAGATGAAACAGTCCTACCCATACAAGAAAGCTGAAGTAATTTCTCACACAATCTCAATCAAATGCTCAAGGTAAACCACAGTATCAAATGAAGGACCTAGTTACAGAAGAAGGCAGAGTGGTTCAGGAGGTTTTAGTCTGAGTCAGAAGTTCAGTGTCATTCTTGTGTACATTGCTGCTTCAAAGCTGGCCCAGGCCAGGAGATTCCATCTCACAAAAACAATATTAGAGTCCCACAGGTTTCTTTCTAAAGAAGACTCCCGGAATCAGCTCCCAGGAGAGGTTTCTGTAACCGTTTTTACTTCTAAGAAACAGTTGAGTCTAAAAAGGGGCTGTATGAATCAAATATCACTAAAATACAACTTTTCTCCAGACACCCTTTATTTATTTATTATTTATTTATTTATTTATTTATTTATTTATTTTGGTTTTTCGAGACAGGGTTTCTCTGTGTAGTCCTGGCTGTCCTGGAACTCACTCTGTAGACCAGACTGGTCTTGAACTCAGAAATCCACCTGCCTCTGCCTCCCAAGTGCTGGGATTACAAGCGTGCGCCACCACGCCCGGCTCAGACACCTTTTAATGATAGAAAATATTAACAAAATTATTATCAAAATCCTATCTATTTGCAGTTCAAATAAACACAGACAAAGAAAAGTAATGGTTACCAAAGGAGTTACAACTACTTAGCATCATTATACAATTCACATCAGTAAAAAGAATTATTGCCATAAAAGTGGTTTGTGAGTTATTAAATGAAACTGGAAAATACTTTAGTAGCTTCAATCTTGGGCCTCTAAGAGCCAAACTAATGAAGGACATTGTCCCGTCTGTCTCAAGGATCTTGTGAACAGCCTCCGAAGCACACAGGTCTCTCTAAAGCAAAGTGCTAGGCCCTTCCTTCCATGTTTTGTTCTACAACTCCTTCCCAGCCTATTCCTGGGCATGGTCCTGCCGCAGAGCAAAGTCAAGCTAACAGATGCAGTGGATCTGTGAGCTCATGGGAAGGAAAGGACACCTCTGTCAGCTTCTGCTCTCCCCCACCCCCTTCCTTCTTTTCTTCTTAAGACAGAATCTTGCTATATGTATGTAGTAAGGCTGGCCTCAAACTTGAGATAGTGCCCCTGCCTCAGTTTCCCAAGTGCTGGGAGCACAGATGTACAGCACAGCCCATCACCTTTGGAGCCTTTGGTACCAGTGTGGAGTAACAGTGACACATCATCCCGTTGCTCTGGTTCAATTTAACTGTTTGCTATTTTTTTCCTTCTAGTAGTTTCTTTCATTTTTAAAACTTTATTATATGTGTATGTGTGTTTTATCTGCATGTACATCTATGTCCCATGTGTGTGCTCTTTGGCAAGAGAGACCAGAAGAGGTCATTGGTTTCTTGGGACTAGAGTTGCAGATAGCTGTAGGCTGTCCACTGGTACTGAGAACTCATCTTAATCACTGTGCCATCTCCCAAGATCCCATACCCCTAGTTTCCTAACACCTGACCCCAACTCATCTTGTAGCCAAGGATGACCTTGGACTCCTGATCTTCCTGCTTCTGCCTCCTAAATGCTGGGATGATAGGCATTTCTAGCTTGTTATTCTCAACACATCTACTTTTTGTTGTAACTAAAAGCTGTTTTCTGGCACTTTCTAGACTTACTAGGTTTTCCTGAGCTGATACAATCCCAAACATCACAGAACATCATTTAAAGGAAACACTAACACATCAACCTGCCCTTTAGGTGCATGCATAAAGAACAGACACTTCACATTCTTTGCCTTATGGGTCTTGCTCTATGGACTAGGCTGGCCCGTAATTGCTACAATCCTGTTTTAGCCTCCCAAGTACTGGAGTTACAGGCTAACGATCACTTTAAATTTTTTTTTTTTGTCAGTATGTGCAGTATATCTCTTTCCCTTCTAATTCTAAGTACCTAAGTAACTAGTTTTGCTTTCAATAAAAATCTTTTTGGTAAGCTGCATGAAATATTATTAAAATAGGCTCCTGTGCTGATTAGTATTTTCTCAACTTGACATAAGTTAGAATCATTTGGGAAGAGGGAACTTTTAACAGAGAAAATACCCATACTAAACCAGGCAGTGGTGGCACACACCTTCAATCATAGTACTCTAGAGGCAGAGATGGTTGATCTCTGAGTTCAAGGCCAGCCTGGTCTACAAAGCAAGTTCCAGGGCAGCCAGGGCTTCAGAGAAACCCTGTCTGAAAAGAAAAAGAAAAAAGAAAAAAGAAAAAAAAAAAAGGAAGGAAGGAAGGAAGGGAGGAAGGAAGGAAGGAAGGAAGGAAAATGCTCACACTAGATTAACCCATGGGCAGGCCTGTGGGGCATTTTCTTGATTAATAATTGATAGCCCAGCCTACTATAGGTGGTTTCAGCCCTGGGCAAGTGGTCCTGGGTCATATAAGAACACAAGCCAGTAAGCAGAGTTCCTTTAAGGAATGTACTTCAGTTCCTGGCTCTACGTTTTGTCCCAACCTCCTTCCATGATCGACTGATCAGGAAGCTAAACCAAATAAACCCTTCTACCACCACATCGCTTTTGGTCCTGGTGTTTTATCACAGCAACAGTTCTTATATTGGAGATACTTTGTTTTTCTTCTCTGTAGTGCTTTGAATCAAACCCAGGCCCTGGCACATGCTGTATGCTCTACTACCATGCTGTGGCCCTAACTCACTGACTTTATAGGGTTACTTAAAAGCCTTCTGAAATAGACACTTAGAAATAGCTATGTTCTTCCTCACCACTCACCAAAAAATTAAAAAAAAATTTTTTTTTTCCTTCTTTTCCTATTTGGGATCTAACAGAGAACCTCCTAAAAGTTAGACAAAAGTTCCCTACCAACCAGCTATATGCCTTTCTATGAAAACTAATTTTAAAACAATGTTGGTTTTCCTTTCTTTTTTGGATTGTATTTTCAGGGCTAGAGAGATGGCCCAGCAGTTAACAGTATATGGTGCTCTTGCTGAGAACCAAGTGTGATTCCCAGCACCTATATGGCAGCTCGTAACTGTCTGTGACTCCTTCTGGAGGATCCATCTCATGGTCTCCTCTGGTTTCTGCAAGCACCAGGCACACAGACAAAACCTTCATATCAATAAAGTAAATGTAGCTGTCTTACAGAGGATCATTCTTATCCTAGGCTTAGTAGCTAGCACACATAGAGACAGAAGTCAAGGACACAGTGAGAAAGTCAACCTAAGTATTTTCTAACAACAGTGGCTGTGGTGACACGTCACATCACCTTGACACAAGCCAGAGTCATCCGAGAGGAGCAAACCTCAACCGAGAAGATGCCTTCATGAGATCCAGCACTAAGGCATTTTCTTTTTTTCTTTCCTTTCCTTTTTTTCTTTCTTTTTTGGTTTTTTCAAGACAGGGTTTCTCTGTGTAGCCCTGGCTGTCCTGGAACTCACTCTGTAGACCAGGCTGGCCTCAAACTCAGAAATCCGCCTACCTCTGCCTCCCAAGTGCTGGGATTAAAGGCGTGCACCAGCACCGCGAGGCTACTAAGGCATTTTCTTAATCAGTGATTGATGGGGCGCAGTGATGGTGGGTGGTGCTGTATTTGGGCTGGTGGTCCTGGGTTCTATAAGAAAGCAGCCTCAACAAGCCAGGGGGAGCAAGCCAGTAAGAAGCACCCCTCCATGGCCTCTGCATCAGCTCCTCCTCTAGGTTCCTACCCTGTCTGAGGTCCTGTTCTTGCTTCTTTCACTGACAGAATACAATGTGAAGGTACAAGCCCAATAGATCCTTCCCTCCTTGCTTTTGGTTTTGGTCATGGTGTTTTATTGCAGCAACGGACACCCGGGCTGAGACAGCAGCCGTCTAGCATAGCATGGACTCCCTCTCTGAGTTAGTACTTCCTCCAGGACGGACACCCGGGCTGAGACAGCAGCCGTCTAGCATAGCATGGACTCCCTCTCTGAGTTAGTACTTCCTCCAGGACGGACACCCGGGCTGAGACAGCAGCCGTCTAGCAGAGCATGGACTCCCTCTCTGAGTTAGTACTTCCTCCAGGACGGACACCCGGGCTGAGACAGCAGCCGTCTAGCAGAGCATGGACTCCCTCTCTGAGTTAGTACTTCCTCCAGGACGGACACCCGAGCTGAGACAGCAGCCGTCTAGCAGAGCATGGACTCCCTCTCTGAGTTAGTACTTCCTCCAGGACGGACACCCGAGCTGAGACAGCAGCCGTCTAGCAGAGCATGGACTCCCTCTCTGAGTTAGTACTTCCTCCAGGACTGGGTGCCAAATGGCTAGAATGAAACTTATGAGGGACTTCACATACAGATTCATCTGGACTCAGATCCCTGTTCTACCCCTTTCTATGTAATTAAAGACCAATTATACAACCTTTTCTAAACCACACAGCTGGGCAGGAGATGCTTCAGAGGGTAACAGTATTTGCTGTCAAGCCTGAGGGTGACCCCTGAACAACAGAGTCGAAGCAGAAAACCAACTCAAGCCAGTTGTCCTCTAACCTCTACTCCGGGGCTCACACACATCCCATACACAGTAATGTAAACCTCACTATTTCAACACATAGGTTACAGGCTAAAATACCTAGAATGCTACATTAGAATTAATCATGTGCTGAGTGTGGGGGAACACACCTTTCCCTTGGGAAGCAGAGGCAGGTTGATCTCTGAGTTCCAGGCCAGCCAGCACTACACAGTGACATATCCCCCAGCCCCCAATAAAGTTTGGACTTTCCAACTGCTAATTACCCATGAACTGCTTTCTTTGTTCTGATTAGGTTAGGGTCACATCATTTCTTGACATTCAATTAATTTAACTGAGATGGCAACAGACTTCTTAGTATTCATAATTTCATAAATTATTTCATTAGCGCTTCAAAAAAAAGGTTACTTAGCTAATAATGACATACAATTCAACATTTACAGGACAGTGGTAGGGATTAGCAAATGTTGGCATTTGGACTCCCAGCAAAGACTGTTATAACTTTTAAACTGTATTTATTAACAGCAGTAATATAATGGAGGTAGACAAAGCTTTGAAGAGTAAAGAATAAAGAACTGGTTAATTAGTTTTTGCCTGGGGGCATACATTCCTTAGCTATTAATTTCTATCTTAAATATCTCACAGAAATAACTTTACAAGGATATACCAAAAAGAACAATGTTAATTATCCTTCAAAACTTCATACCAGACATTCAATCTATAGTGCAGATTGTAACAATTTTAACTGAAGGGTTTTTTTTTTTTTATAATATAAACATATTAGCTCAAAAAACACTTGAATTTACTGTATAAAATAGGGTCTTCTGTTAGTTTACTTGTTTATTTCTGAGACATGGGTTTGTGGGACTGTGGTGTGAGGCAGTCTGTAGCCTTGTTGAACAAGTCTACTCCGGAGACCCAGTAGAACATTCTACAAGGGATGAACCCGTGAGCCATGCTCCCAGACTGCCGACTCCTCAACTCCATAATCCTGTGGCCATCAGTCAGTATGGCCAGGCCCGACCGAGGTCCCTAGTGTTCTGGCTGGACTCCACCCCTACTCTTATCTCTCTCTCTGTTCTCCCTCTTCCAGGTGGTCATGGCCATCCCTCATCTCTCTATTTTCTCTTTCTCTCTTCTCTATCTCCTTTCCTCTTCCTACCTTTTATAATAAAGTATTAAAACTATAAACTGTCTCTTCTTATCAAAACCTTCCTCTTAGAAGCATGGAATAGGAACAGGTCTCGGTGTTTCTAGCCACCAGGGGAGGATCCGAGTCCCTGTCGCAGTGGGAGTGCGGTGCGCAGTCCTGCCAGTGCCCCCCCCCCAATCCCCCTATGCAGGCTCCTTCCAGAGTTCCCCTATGCGGACACGCCTCGCCGCCCACCCCCTTTTCCTCTATCCTGAAGATGGCTTTGAGCTTCTGACCCTCTGCCCGACTTCCCTCGTGTTGGAATTACAAGTGAGGGCCGCCACACCCAGTTTACGTAGTGCTGGAAAACAAATCCAGGACTTCACCATGAAAAATTCCACCAACAGAATTATATCCCCAGCCTAAAACATTTAAAATAAAGAACTCAAAACCAGATTCTCTGTTAAACAACAGAGCAGAGAGTCTTCATTACTAAGAAGAAAGGCAGTTTAGAGCAGGCTGCAGTAGTAAGAGGCGCTTACCTTTCGGCCCACGTACACAGGAATGCCAATGATCATGGCGGGAATGGCAATGCCAGCTATGAGAGCGATCCCTACGGGGGCACCCACCAGGGTGCCCAGCTGCCACAGGATTTTCTTCTTTCGGCTCCAGGGTTTCTTCCCCCAAAAAGTACAACCTGAGGGACTGAGAGGGGAATTATACTATAGCTGTTAGGAACTAGCAGGACAGATAAACTATAAATCATCAAAGCAACAACTGCAGAAAGGACTGCCTCTTATACTTAATTACCTTCCTTTTCTTTTTGTTTTTAACTTTGGGTTCATTTAAAAGCCAAAATATTCGAGAAAGATCTACTTTAAGTTACAAGAACAGAGCCAGGGCGTGGTGGCGCACACCTTTAATCCCAGCACTTGGGGGACAGACGCAGGCAGATTTCTGAGTTTTAGGCCAGCCTGGTCTACAGAGTGAGTTCTAGGACAGCCAGGGCTAACACAGAAAAACCCTGTCTCAAAAAACTAAAAAAGTTATAAGAACAGGATATTGCTAATTATCTAAAATGTATTCCTAGTTCTCCATGACTTTTAAAACCTCAGTTTCTGAAAAATATACTGATGGTATAAAATAAAATACACTTATTTTACCTCCATCTTAGGTATACAATTATGGATTTACTTCATAAATTCACCTTGGGACAGGCAGTAGTGGCCTACGCTTTAATCCTGGCACTTGGGCGGCAGAGGCAAGCAGATCTCTGTGAATTCAAGGTCATCCTGGTCTACAGAGCGAGTTCTAGGACAACTACACAGAGAAGCACTGCCTCAAAAATCAACTTAAGTAACTAATTAATTAACCAGCCAGTCTTTGGGGCCTGAATGAGACAACTTATTTATAAGAAGACTAAGAGCTGGATTAGCTGCACAAGGCAGCAAATATTAGCACTGAAGTTCAACAATGATGATGGAAACACAAAGGAACCTTTAGTTCCTATTTTGATTAATTCTAAGTTATTTAAATATAATTTGTTAACTTTTAAGCTTATATAAGTAAGAATAAATCCATCTCTTTATATAGTTTATAAATCTTAGGAATAAAATTACTTAGGTTAATATTGTTTTCCAAATAAAAACTCTGCTCTACAGCGTAAAGTCCAGTTATACATAAACACTTCTCTCCACAAGCTTACCTTAGATAGTGTAAATCGGAGATTTCCTTCATACACAACCAACAGAACTCACAACCACAGACAGCACACGTCATGTGGTTGCAACTCCCATCATTCATCTTTATTATGTAAGCAGCACATCGTGGACACGGCTTTATATCATCAGCTGTAAGGAGCAAAGCGACAAGAGAACATCAAGTGTACGGAAGTGGTTCCCAGTGCATTAGCAGTCGGAACACTACCCAACAAATCTTTGAAATTATAGTGCCAATTTTAGACTGTTGGTTTTGGTATGGAAAAAAATATATACTTTGTGTAGTGGCTATTCCTGGTTGTCAACTTGACTATATCTGGAACGAACTACAATCCAGAATTGGAAGGCTCACCTGTGATCCTAATCTGGAGGCTCAGAGATACAAGTTTCTGACCTGGATCTTAGCATGGAGATCTTGAAGCATAGTGGCTATGGATTCCAGTTCAAGATCATCTGGGATTAAAGGCATGGCGGCACACACCTTTAATCTGTG
The DNA here is from genome assembly GCA_964023405.1 of Apodemus agrarius. NCBI lineage: Eukaryota > Metazoa > Chordata > Mammalia > Rodentia > Muridae > Apodemus > Apodemus agrarius. Next base: position 68,059,151 of record OZ030022.1, on the reverse strand, counting down.
TCACACCCTCTGCTGGAGACCTACAGCCTTTAATCTGGGCTACACCCTCTACTGGAGACATATATAAGGACATTGGAAGAAGGAAAACGGATTCTTCCTTGCCGGCTTGCCTCGTGGGACTGAGCAACTGCTAGATCCTTGGACTTCCATCCACAGCTGCTGCTGACTATTGCTGGGGAGTTGGACTGCAGACTGTAAGTCATTGACATATTCCCTAACTACAAAGAGACTGCCCATACATTTAGTGACTCTAGAGAATCCAGACTAATACACTTTGTATTAAATTTTCAGGTTGTAAACCTTTTTTCAAACATTGTAGCAGTGAGAACAAAGACTAAAGACCAAGGGGAGTTGATAACTGTGTGCTGCTCTTTCAGGGAAGAGGCATTATCAGGAAGTGGCCACTTCATATTCACCTAAGGCACTGTACACAAACCCTGGGAACTCCCTTTTCTCTTGCAATAACAACAACCAAGAACACTATAAGTCACAGAGAACAACTTCAGAATAAATGCAACCATTCTTATTCTCATGACTGCTAGTGAGTGGTCTCCGTCTTTTCTGGTCATTATTCAAGTGTCATGAGTAAAAGTATACTATTAATATGTTACAAAATGCACAACAGTGCCAAGTTAAAAATCCAGTCATACACAACCTTGGGCATCAACATAGGATAAGAGCTATACCACCATGTTGAATTCTAGCTGTTCTTTAAGTAGCAACCTGTAGTTATCTAATGGTTTCTTTTTTTTTAATCTAATGGTTTCATTATCAAACTATATTCTCTATTTTATATGCAGTTCAGAAAATGTATTTACAATGCCAACCACTGGGTTTAAGTACTTGTTCCATACCATTTTTTTAAAGAATTATTTATTACATGAGTACACTGTAGCTGTCTTCAGACACACACACCATCAGATCCCATTACAGATGGCTGTGAGCCACCATGTGTTTGCTGGGAACTGAACTCAGGACCTTTACAAGAGCAGTATCAGCCCCTGCTATTACTTTTTAAACATTAAGCTAATATTCTATTTTCCTTTCTACAAGTTTTATGCACAATTTTTAACTGCTTTATCAAAGAGTTCAAGTTTTCTTCGTGTTTCTTGTAAGGCTAAAGCTGTTTATCACTTAAAAATTAGTAAGGCTCACATTAGTATTTTAATAATCCAAGCTATTTTGATCAAACCAATGGCTCTAAGCAGCCAAAGACAAAAATAAGTGATTAGTTTCTAGAATATAAAAAGCATTTATAAATTATGATTTAAATGACTCCAAGAATCTGCATTACAAATTTTAAACAAAGGTTAAGAAAAAAAGCTGGCTTTTACACCTAAGACAACATATATTTAAAAAAGAATGTTATTCCTGTCTGTTTAAGAAGCAGCAAACATGGCCGGGCGGCAGAGGTGCACGCCTGTAATCCCAGCACTCTGGGAGGCAGAGGCAGGCAGATTTCTGAGTTGGAGGCCAGCTTAGCTTGGTCTACAGAGTGAGTTCCAGGACAGCCAGAGCTACACAGAGAAACCCTGTCTCAAAAAACCAAATTTAAAAAAAAAAAAAAAGCAGCAGCAAACACAAAACATAAACTTAGTAAACATTATGAAATTATTTTTGAATTTTTTGAGGGTGGAGGTAACTCTATTGCATAGTTCTAGAGTGTGAACTTTGTATGTAACAATGTTGCACCACAACATCAGAAACCTGAACACACACATGTCCAAAACAAAATCCCTGACTTACATGGCATGCTGCCATTAGTTTTACTTAGCTATAAAAGAACTTTGGTTATTTCAACAGACAACCAAATTCAAGCCAAACTGGTACAACCTTTGCAGAATTTGCTAGTTAAGACAGCAAGGCATTCCAGTGTAATGTGGTTACATACACTCTCCCATGGTGACTGTGGAGGAAGCCCAATATTTGCTTAACTAATTTGCAATGTTCATTTTAAAAAGTAACAAAAGCCATGTCAGTGTTCCTTCTTGATTTAGCGATGGTTCACACAAGCTCAAATCTCTAGCAGATTTCTGTGGTGTTTCCATATCTAATATTGTAAGGATGCATATGAGTTAGAAATGTTGCAACCCCAGAGTCATAAGCATTGTTAGTATCTTCATTTTAAGATGGTTCAAATGCCTTGCTGAGGTCACACAGAGGAAAAGGAGACTGGCGTTTATGCTATTACTCTACATGTCTGTATGTCCTGTGAACAAATTACCTCCCCAGTCAGAGGAAAGTGATACTGTTATGTCCAAGGGAAACAACCAATGGCTACTGCTGAGTCTCCGGGGACAGACCTTCCCTAGACTCCTCCTGGATCCCTATGTATAATTATTATAGCTACTGCTAATGCCTTTGCATTCCACCTCAAATTTTTAGGAGAGGAAATGCAAACAAGCCAGTAAGTAAATAAGAAGGAAAACTCAAGTATATTACATAAAATACTAAACTCAGAGTAAAGCTTAAGAGACTTTTTTCTCAAGCAGGATAAAGTACATGACAAGCATATTACTGATTAGTACGAATATGTATTATGGGTTGGTAGGAATATATTATTTTTCTTTTCTTTTTATAAAAGAATTTTTTATATTTTTATATATTTTTAAAAATTTTTATATTTTTGAAATATTTCTTTCTTTCTTTTTTTTTTTTTTGGTTTTTCGAGACAGGGTTTCTCTGTGTGCTCCGGCTGTCCTGGAACTCACTTGGTAGACCAGGCTGGCCTCGAACTCAGAAATCCACCTGCCTCCGCCTCCCAAGTGCTGGGATTAAAGGCGTGCGCCACCACCGCCCGGCTTTTTGAAATATTTCTGTTGGAACTATAAAGACACAAATTAAACTTCTAATGAACAAAGAAAATTCAGCTAACATGTAATATTACCTGTTTTATATTTGACAATTTATAGAACAGTAAGTTTGGGTTTGCTGGTTTTTTTTTTTTTTTTTAGATTTATGAGATGCACATTTATGAACAGATCCCTAGGTAACTTAGTTTCCTGCCCAAAGACACCTACAAGTTCTGTATGTCTTCCTAAGTATGGCTTTTTTGCCCTCACTCCAAGATTGAATATATAAATTTTTATTTCACAAAATATTTAAATGAAAAACCTGTAAATTATGTAATCCAGGTAATACATTCCAAACAACTATTTATTAAATGTATTTACAATCTTTATATACCATGCATTTATGGCCCAGCCCATTGTGGGTGGGACAATCCTTTGGCTGGTAGTCTAGGCTGAGAGAGTCCTAAGGAACAAGCCAGTAAGCAGCATCCCTCCATGGCCTCTGCATAAGCTTCTTCCTCTAGGTTCCTGTCCAAACTTCCATTGGCAATGAACAGCAATGTGGAAGTATGAGCTAAATAAATAAACTCTTTTCTTTCCCCATTTCCCCCATCTTCCCCTTGCCCAAAATCACCAAGCAATCTCTGTGTCAAATAGCTTATTATTTGTTTTAAAGTCAGATACGAACTAGGCAGAGCGCTAGCTGTGAGGAAACACTTTCTTCATATTCATGAAGATCAAAGTTTGAATCCCCAGAAACCACACACAGCCAGACACAGAAGCAGAGAAGTGCACAGCACATCTGAGAAGTGCTCCTATGGTAAAATGGAAGGCAGGGACAGAGGGATTCCTGGAAGCACACAGGGCAGCTCTACTGACATGCACAGCAGAAAAAAATAAGGCACCCTGTTTAAGACAAGCAAAAGGTGAGGACCAACACCCACACTATCCTCTGATCTCCACTCATTTGTCCCTACCACATACACATACACAGACAGTTTACAAATACAGACATGATACCTGCTGCTCCAGATTCCTGGCTGTAACTAATAGATGAAGAACGTAGAGTTCTTAAGCGTAAACTCTGGGCTCTTTCCTGTCGAGCAGCATCACAGGTCTGGTTTGGATGCCAGATCTGTTTACAGTGGTAGCAAAACTCTGTTCCACAGCCTTCTCGCCCACAAGTTAATTTTGGACAGCTGGCACATCCAAATGCTATCACAGCGTATCTTGAAAGAAAAGGAAAATGATTTAAAATTTGTCACAAAACAAAAGCAACTCAGTGAAAATTAAAATGCTCAGAAAACACTTTTCATATATACATTAATAAAAAAAAAACCTTAAACAGCAACAATCTAACCAGCATGAAAATACAAAAAAAAAAATGACAGTTTTATAAGTTAAAGTATATAAATACCTTTTAAAAATTCTCTATTCCTTACTTTTGAATTTTGGCTAGGTGTGGGTGGGGTGCATTAATTCCAGCACTCAGAGGCAGAGGCTGGCAGATCTTTGTGAGTTCAAAGCCAGGACTATATGGGAAGACCCTGTCTCAAACAAACAACAATAATAAAAACAATAATAATGTCACATAATAAGTTCATGGACTTTTACTGGAAATGAAATAGACTTGGGGTGGAGTTGAAAAAAGATGGCAAGCACATTTACAACTGGCCTTAATGCCTATCCTCTCAGTAAATATTTTTGATATTTAAAATTTAAAATTTAAATTTGGATACTGTTAAGACATTCGTCTCAGAGAAATTAAATTTTCTTCACATAGATTTTCATAGCAGATATATTCATAATAGCCCCAACTGAAAAGGACCCAGATGTCCACCAACCAGCAAATGACTGTCATACATGTCATAGACTACTACACAAGAATCAAATGATTGGCAGAAGTAACAAGGTGTAATCTTGAGAGATTACATGGAGTTAAGGTCCTGAGTTCAAATTCCCAGCAACCACATGGTGGCTCAGAACACCATGACATACGTAATGACATCTGATGCCCTCTTCTGGGGTGTCTGAAGACAGCTAGAGTGTACTTATGTATAATAAATAAATAAATCTTTATTTTTTTAAAGTCAATTTTACAAAGTTACAAACGACATGCCTCTGTGTGTATAACACTTAAATGACGAGGCTTTGGAAACAGAAAGCGGGTGAATGCCGCCAGGGTCAAGGCAGAGGGCGGGAGAAGTGAGCACTTAAGAGCAGCAGGAGGGATTATGGCCTGTTTTCAAACACGGGGCTTTTTGCTTGACTCTTTTGTTTTGTTTTGTTTTAAATTTGAGATAGGGCCTTACTAAATTGCTGCCTCTGAACTTGCTATTAGTCAGGCAGACCTTGAACATGTGACCCTGCCTCAGCTTCTTCAGTTAGCTGATAGGGTAAGGCATCAGCAGCTGGCTGTAACTGGCAGCGTAAAAGATTGATATCCTTGACTGTGTGTCATGATAGGCACACAAACCTACACCTGACACAAAATTCTACATAACTAAATCTAGCCCTATAAACTAGCTAGTACACATAAAAAGGGAAATGTGGGTAAAACCAACACTATCTGTAGTGATCTGAGTGGCACGTGCTCCCCCACCCCACACAGCACTTGAGGGCTTAGCTGGAGGAAGCGTGTCATGGGGGTGGGGGTGCTTTAAGGTTTCAAAAGCCATGTGCCACTTCCCTTTGCTCCCTGCTTGCTGCTTGCATGTGAGATGCCAGCTCTCAGCCATTCCTTCCACCATGACTGCTGCTGCCCTGCTCCCCACTATGATGGTGATGGGCTCAGCCCTGGGCACGGGGTTTTATCATAGCAACAGAAAAGTAAATACTACATGAATCTATGCTGACATCCTTCTATGGCAGAAGTGTTGACCATACAGCAATATTGTCCTACGGCTTTGTAAAGCGTAGTGGGAAGAGGAACAAACGGATACACGGCAGGAGTTCTAGTCCCGTAAGTGCACACACAGGCTATACAGACGAATTGCCAACACTGAGAGCTGTCTGTTCTCCCTAAAAGCAACATCAAATAAGCCTATCATTTAAGTTTCCGTTTTGTTTGGTTTTAAAATACCAAACATTTCCTGGAAAGTTAGGGGAGTTTTGATGTTCTTGTTACTGGCAACAAATTTAAGTAATAATCATAACTAAGATTGTATCAAATTTCAAGACTATCTGCATAACTGTACAAAACTTGAAGAAGCAGGACATCCCTCTCTCTCTAATTTACTGCTTCCTTAAGCATCCCATTCTTCAAATTCAAAGTTTTCACCTTAAATTCTATTGTACTTCTGGGAGAGAATTTGTTGAAATAGTACAGAATTAATGGCAATTAAAATAAAAAGGGGAATTTATTTCATTTCCTTGGATTTTAAGATAACCAATGAGAGGCTGGAGAGATGACTCAGCAGTTAAGAGCACTTGCTGTTCTTACAGAGGAACTAGGTTAGATTTCCAGCAGATATCCCTACAGTAGCTCACAATGGTCTCCAACTCCAGACACAGGAGATTTGATGCCCTCTTCTGGACTCCATGGGCACTACACACATGGCATTGCATACAAGTGGTATACAGATTTACATGCAGGACAAATATTCATACACATAAATATAATACTTAAAATTTTTTTAAAAAAAGAATAGCTAATTCACTGCAGTCTCAGGGGTGGTGGAAAGAATCCATATTTTATTTTCAACTCTAAAATATCTGTGATTTAAAGTCATAAAAAGAGTAATTTCAGTGAAAAGTTAGACATTTTATTCTAAACCTCTTCTATGTCTTATCTTTTATTACAGAAATGAAGGCGGCTAGAAGAGGAGCAGAATGGGAGATCAGACAAAAGCTGGAGGGAGGCTAATGCCAAGACATTGTTTCTCTGTTTAGAAACTGGCAGTAATCAGGGGTTAGAGATAGAGCTCAGTGGTTAGGAGCACTAGCAGCTCTTGCAGAGGACCCCACTAGATTCTCAACGGCCATTCACATGGTGCGCAAATTATGCATACACATTTTATGTTAGTGGTAAGTTTTCTATACAGTGCCAGTGACACTTATATCATTACCAACTACATATAAAATATGCTCTTAACGTCTAGAGAGCCAGTACAAACGAAAATGTAAAAGTAAAGGAATCCTAACTAGTTTTCGGTCCTTTGTGGTTAAGACTATTGACAATCATCAACACCAACTTACTGTATAGCCAAATTAACGAAGGATAATTCTTTACTAAATTTACATAATCATCATAAATTTGTTTTTCCTTATTTTGTTTCTCTTGGTGTTCATTTCTTTACTGTAAGGTGTACTCAATTTTAATACATAATGTGGCAAGTGAGTAAATAATCCATGTATATTCTCTTGTTGTTTTTTTCTTTTATAACTAACCTCTCATCTTCTCTGATTTTGTTGTGGGTACCTGGGGTTCCATGAAAGATACTCAGAAAACCACATTATTCTTCTACATGATATATATAGACTCATTTCTCTGTGCTTTATGGTAGCATTAGATGTAATAATTCTTAGAAAGGTTCTTTTAGGTCAAATGTCCATCTCAAAATCTAATTTTAGGAGAGTGATTTGCAAATCTTTGTACCAGTGAAAATATTGTGCAAACTGATCTATAGGCTCAAAAGTGATACAATCACATCTAAGCTGTTTGTTTAAACAGGATACAGTCTCTTGCTCAAGTTATCTGAAAGTTATAGAAAATGAATGTCATTTTTCTAGACAGAGTATAACTCATCATAGATTCCAGAGTTTGGTTCCACCATTATACCTGGAAGTACAGCTAGCCTTGGCCTAGTGTAAGAGTTATCTTCTTTTTACTTACTTACTTACATACATACATACATACATACATACATACTTTTATTTTTGAGGTAGGGTCTTATGCAGCCCTGGCTGGCTTTGAATCTACTATGTAGCTAAAGATGACCTTATTAAATTTCTGACTGTCCTGCTTCCACTTCCTAAGTGCTAAAATTATAGGCATGCAGCAACATACTCAGCCTATATGGGACTGGAGATGAGACCCAGAACCTCATACACAGGCAAGCTTTAGCTACTGAACCCCTTACATAGAATCTTTAATGTAAGATTTTGTTGTAATAGACACTCTTTAGTATCAGAAAACATAATTCAAATCTGATTCTAGATTGTATCTGAGTTTTATACAATTAGTGAATTATGAACTATTAAGTAACTAAGTTTTTTAATGCTTTATATCACACCATTTAAAATTGGGGAATGTAGACTATATACAATCTGAAAATTTATTCAACAAGTTCTTGAAAATTAGTTTGATTCAAGCAATGAATTCTGAAACTATAATTTGATAAATTCACATTAAAGCTATTCCTAGACCTATAATGAAATAATATAAAAATTCAGGGTTTTCATGCTCTATTTATATAATGTATGGTGTACTAATGGTATGTCAAATTTTATTATTCCTGGCTTTTAATATTTAGCAGTCTTGTATGTGTTTGTACATGGTAAGTGAAGGATATGCACACACACTGACCTTGGAGGCACATGCATGTGAAGTCAGGCTGATACTGGCTGTCTTCATTCATAACTCTCCACTTAGTTTAGCTAGACTGGCCGGCTGAAGAGCTGAGTGTCCACCTGTTTCTGCCTGCCCCTAGCGCTGAGGTTACAGGTATGCCCACCACGCCTAGCTTTTTTGACATGGATTCTGGGATACAGACTCAGACCCCCTTGTCTGATATCCGTAATTCTGCCAACTGAGCTATCTCCTCCCCATCACTGCTGTTATATAAAGGGCATATAACTGGTTTTCTGTTCTGACAACTGAAGGTAATAAATGTATGACTTGTAGACTGTTGTTACACAATAATCAAATACATATGCAAAATAATTTTATTCTAAATGCTGAGAAAATGGCATGCCATTTAGACCTTGAGGTAAATGAATTATTTAACTCCTGTGTGTACCAAATCTTGAGACCTGAAGATGTTCCCACATGGACATGAACACACAATGGGTCTGTGGTATAAAATGCCTTTCAGAAGGGTCATTTATTTATGACAGCAAATAACCCTAACACAAACATTCTGTAATCCTCCAATAAAAACTGCCCACAGATGGGGAAATCCAACTTGCTTATAGCTTAATCCTGATCCCTACCATGTTAGGAGTTGTTTTCACAAAATACAAGTGAAAATTTAACATAGATAATATAAAAAACGAGTTAGGATTTCTTACTTTTAATACTTAATATGGTATATACCCAAAATGTTTGTTGAGTGTATAAGTTATTTGGTATGTTAAGACTGTCCTAAAGAACTACAAGAAAATTCTTATTTTATCCCCAGAGAAAAACAAATTAATAAGAGCCAAATGATATGTTCTCACCCACAGTCTGGAGCTGGACACCACCTACAGTCAGGATCTGCAACGAGCCACCGTCGAAGCATAAATTCTTCGTATTTCTCCATTAAGACATCATCACTTAATATCAAGCGAATGTCATGGGGATTAAAGCGTTCAGTGCATTCTGGACAACTGATATTAACTCTACTTTCAGAGATTTCGATCCTTAGGTACTGTCGTAAGCAATCCACACAAGATCTATGGTGGCATGTCATTATATCAGGAAATCTGTCTTTAGAATGCCGTAAAAGGCACAAAGGACATTCTATAAAGTCTCCAATTTGTTTGCTGATGGAAGTCAATCCATTGTCAAAAGAGGTATTTGTAGAGAAAATGGAGTTCTTATCAGCACACATTTCAGAATGTATACTCTCAATACTTGCAATTCCATCCACCCCACCATTGAGTTCTCTTGATTTACGTTTGTTGTCCTTCTTCCTCCGAAAGAGAGAGCCTATTGAAATTCTTCTCTTCTTGGGTGCCTTTTTGACGGAAGGCAAGCTCACAGATGAAGCAGAAGATTGAAGATCTCTATCTGAACCCATTTGCTGATGTAAACTCATGTCTAAAATGTTCATCAGAACTGAGTCAGAGTCAATGTTCATACACAGCCCTTCATTATATTTAAAAATAAAACTTATTTCTTGTTCTTGTATTCAGATTAAGTCATGATGTAAAAAAGATCCCATTGGCTTCTTCAGAGAATCTTGAAAAAGTTTAAGAGAAGACTGTTGAAACAGATGTCCTAAAAGACAAAAACAAAAATGTATTTTAATGTTTATGTTATTATAATCTCTGGGAAAAATTTAACAAGTATGCTCTATAAACATAAGCTTAAAAATTAAAGTCATTAGCCTACAAGAAAATATATAATGACTGCTGAAATAGCAATGAGAACATTCTTTAATCCTAATGAAGAATTTTCTACACTTGAACTGAAACAATCTTATAATGATTTTTATAATCATTTATAAGACTTTTATAATAAGTTTTAGACAAACTTTGATTATCTAAGATAATCAAATCAATCAGCTATCACTGACTTAAATGATTCCTCACTGCCTTTGTTTTTAATTGGACATACAATATACATGCAAACACAAAAAGCCTATATGATAATCTTGAAGAAAAACTTCTGGGTCTATTACATTCCAAAAACAATCACTTACTAAAAATTTTAGAATTATGGTAATATGGTATGTTATTATGATGACAACAGACTAATGGAACAGAAAGCAATCTTTAAAAATACCTCACATAGTATATTTGATTTTTAACAAAGGGGACAATGCTGGGCATCAGAAATGGTCTTTTTAAAATTATTTGAGAGGGGGTCAGGAATTTGACCTATGGCTCACCCCATAAAAGTATTTGCCACACAAGCCTAATGACCTGAGTTTTATTCTTGAGATGCACACTATGGAAGAAGGAAACTCCCTCCTCCAAGCTGCCCCTTGGATCATGCATACTGCATGTCATGTGAACATAAAAACACACAATAATAATAAAGTAATTTTTCAAAAATCAGGTTACAGGAACTTCACATATCTAAATGTAAAGAAGCTTTTAGGAGACAAAGGAGGAGAATAGTTCAACACGATGATTACTTACACAGACCATTCACAAATGCTAATCATAAAATAAAAGATGGATAATAACAATGTAAGTAAGAGACTTTCTTACTAAGCGTTAAAGGTTTGAAAGAACACACATGGCGAAAACTGCTAATAAAAGAGCAGTGTCCAGAGCGCCCCGTCAAAGAGCACTTACAAGGACATAAACACAGACAACCCGAAAGAAGAGTGGACAGAGACATAACATAACAAGCACTTCACAAAAGCAAGTTTAAATGTGCAACATCATGCATGTCATTACAACTACACAGAGAGGCCACTGCATACCTAGAGGATGTTTCAGTGGTGGACAGGGATTCGGAGGGAGCACTCTCAGAATGGTGAGGAGTCTGATGGAAAACTGCTCTAGAAACTCTAACAACATCCACCAAACTGGAGTACATGGACATGCAGCATTTGTACTCCTACACAAGACCACACACAACAAACCAGGAAACATGTTTAACCAAATAGGCTTACTATACAAGTAGATTTTATACAGCAGTACAAATAAAAAAAATACAATCTGAGAGCTACACAAAGACTCTAGTAGTAGTTTTGAGAATTACAAAAAAACAAATAAACAAACCCAAAACACAATTCAAAAACAATCACAACTAAAAGAATAAAAATTCAAAGTCAAGCCAGGCGGTGGTGGCGCACGCCTGTAATACCAGCACTCTGGGAAGTAGAGGCAGGTGGATTTCTGAGTTCGAGGCCAGCCTGGTCTACAGACTGAGTTCCAGGACAGCCAGGGCTATAAAGAGAAACCCTGTCTCAAAAAAACCAAACAAAATAAAACAAAAACAAAAACAAACAAAAAAATTCAAATTCAAACATGAAATACCATTTGTGGTCGTTTTAGATACCAACAAAAGTTGTAAAGGGTTGATATTAGTGCAGTGAAAGAATTGCCTCATGTCTTATACAATGTGGGGAAGCTAATTTGCATTATTTATTAAACAGAAATATATGTTAAGCCCAAGGACCATACATACAAAGTTCATCCTTCATATTAAGAATACATAATACAAATAAGTATATCTATTTTTGTATAGTTAGTAAAAGGGAGAGAAAAGCAAAACAACAAATCTCCACATAAAACAAGAAAATAACATTTAAGTATTAAACTGGCACTTAAATGAACAAACTACAATTTAAATGTAAGCTATGGAAAGACACACAGAATGCTGAGAAATGACAATTGCAAAGTAGTGGGGTACGATTTTTGGTATTTACCTTCTCTCTTAAATGTAAAATGTTCCTCCATGATTTGGCTGCACAGGCCACTTATCAATACTAAAAGTTATTTGTTAAACGCCCTCACTTAAAAACAAATTCCTCTAGGTTGTCTTCTGCCCCCAACTGAAACCATGTTTTCTGTTTCTCATTATGTTACAGAGGCAGCAAGATTTTTTTATTTCCCTAATATATATATATACATACATATATATATGTATATATATATATATATACATATATATATATATATTTAGTTAGTTAGTTAGTTAGTTAGTTCGTTAGTTAGTTGTGTGGGGGTTGTTTTGTTTTGGGGTTTTTCTATGCAGCACCACCTAATCTCAAATTCACTCTGTAGACTAGGCAGGCCTTAAATTCAGAAATCTACCTGCCTCTGCCTCTGGAGTGCTGGGATTAAAGGTGTGCACCTCTACCACCAGACTGGTTAGTTTTTTTGAGACAAGGTCTCACTATATAGTCCTAGTTGGCCTGGAAATCACTATAGTCCAGGCTGGCCTCTAACTAACATATAACAAACTACCAGTCTTTGCTTCCCAGGTGCTAGGCTTGAATGTGCAGGCAACCATGTGTCTCTCTCTCTTTTTAAATTAGGTATATGTTTGTATAATTGTGTGTGTGTATATGTGTGTGTGTGTTTGGGGCGTGGGGTATATGCATGTGTGCACAGGGGGCGGCAGAAGCCAGAAGAGGGCATCAGAGTCCCTGGAGCCTAAGTTACAGGCAGTGGGTGTTGGGAACTCAAGTCTTCTAGAAGAGTAGTAAATATCCTTAACTGCTGAGCTACCTCTCCAGTCCCAAGACTTTTTTCTTTTTTTAAATCTACACAATCTAATGACTATCCTTTGTAGAAACGAGCCAAGGGAATTATCTATAAACATGTAACTAAATGGGAATCCCTTCTTTACATTAACTGGGAATGCCTTTGTACATCAAACAAGAACTTTGGGGGACTCTCACAGCTGAAATTTTGCCCTCTGTGTGCTAAACATTAAAATTAGATACACATACTTCCCATATGAACTTTAGTGATCTAAAGAAACATTATCCATATATCAACTTAAATTACTATCCTTTATTCATAACACTTACTTGTTAATCTGTCTTAAAATATCTCAATTTTCACAAAACATAGAGGGTCATCTTTGAGAAATTCTAGCAAATGATAGCCTAATACAGAATTCACCTTTTTCAAAAAAAAAGGGAACCATCTTGCAAAGCCATATGAACAAGATTGAGAGACCTATGTAGCAGCAAATTCAGAAGATACAATGTTTCATCCTACCACCCAGAAACAGGAACACAAGCAGCCCAGTTTTCTTTCCTGAATGATTTGCAATTCAGAAATTTTAGCCACAAATATTTTTCATTATTCTCATTTTACAGATGAAAAATCAGAAATTCATGAATGATCAGACTTAGGGTTTCATTATCAGACCTCCTAGGCGCACGCGTGAGTGTGTGTGTGTGTGTGTGTGTGTGTACATACTCCAATTACATCAAACATGGTTTAAAAGGCTAAATAAGGTCCAGAGGATTAATATAGAATACAATATATTAAATCCCAGGTACTGCTAGGCGTGGTGTACATTCCATACCTTCAATCCTAGCATTCAGGAAGGAGGGAAAGCCTGGTCTATACAGTGAATTCTAGGAGAGCCAGAGCTACAGAGTGAGACCCTGTCTCAAAACCAAACCAAACCAAACCAAAAAAACCAGGGAAGATCCCAGGAAGTGTAGGGGTAGGGAGATGGATGGCTTATTGGATAAGAGCACTTGCTATACAAGCATGTGAACCTGAATCTAGATCTCTATATAGAATGCTAGGTGTGGCTACTTGACCTATAATCCCAAAACTGGGGCAGGGAGAGGTAGAGACAAGATTTCTGGGACTTGCTGGGCTCCAGCCCAGGTCTAGGTTCAGGTACAGACCTTGCCTGTCTCAAGGAAAAAGGCAAAGTGCACTTCAGAACTTGAATGCCCTCCTCCATCCAACCTCTACATGCATGTGTGGGGCACACATGAACACATTATACATGGACACACATATACCTCATTAGGTCCTAGATGCTGCCCTTGTGGAGAGGAAATCAGCCATGCCTCCCCTATCTGGTACCTTCCTAAACCATTAAATTCCTAAAATGTAGCAGCCCCAAAGTAGAGTGGGACGACAGAATTAGCTTCTAAAATTACAGCCTTATATCCATCTAGTACCTTCACTAAACTACTAGAGAGTTTTCCCTCTAAATTCAGACTCCCACCCCAAAGTTTAGAAAAGGGATTTTCTTTGTTCTCTGGGTTGCTGCCGGGTCTCCTAAGCCAGCTTTCTCCACTGTAAGTGGTTAGCAGCACGAAGAGATCCTCCTCAGCACACCTCTCTGTGCAACCTGACAGCTTTATGATTTAAATTTCTTTCTTTTTTTGTTTTCTGTTTGTTTGTTTGTTTGTTTGTTTTGTTTTGTTTTGTTTTTCGAGACAGGGTTTCTCTGTTCTGGAATTCACTCTGTAGACCAGGTTGGCCTCGAATTCAGAAATCCGCCTGCCTCTGCCTCCCAAGTGCTGCCCAGCTGATTTAAATTTCTCTTAATCTCCTCCACCCCAGGTGCTTGCACTGTACAGCAAATACTTAATTATTTTAGAATAAGAACAAATGATAAAGAGCACAGAAAGATTCCCAACTGATTTGCTAAGTTACAAAATATTGATACCATGAAGAAAAGCAGTAGTGGGAAAAAGAACTTTGATTGTAAGACAACTGGATCTAAATCTACAGACTGAGTACAGAAGATCACCCTTATCAATCAACTAATCCGCTGAGTCATGGAAAGAGGAAAGAAAAAAGGAGTTTGCCCTCCACTTGAGCTATATCTATCTTTCTCCCACTTCTGCACACAAGAGCTCCTGGTTTCCAAGCCGTTTGAACTCAGAGCAGGACTTACAGCACTGGTTCCTCTGGTAATCAAACATTTACACTTGGACTGGAACTATACCAATTTTTCTCAGCCACTAGCTTGTAGACACTAGATCATGGTGTATGTTTCTGCCTTCATAACCAATGAATGAGCCAATTCCTGCTTTAAAAAAAAAAGTCTTTTTTGTGTATCTGCAGCATCTGTTCCTCTGGATACCCTAATGCATGCAACCTCCATGATATCACTATCTCTCCACTTAGTGAGATCCTTCCTCTAAGAGTGGAAGTGTGGACCAGTAACTAAAGACACTAGAGGACCCTCCTGAGACAGAAGGGAATATAAGGAGACCTATGCTAGGTGCTTTCATTTAGACGTGTCATTTCTCAAACACCAGTGTTGCAAGGAACAGCGATCATCTGTTAATTAAAGAAATGTCTCTTTTCTCATTTAGCACAATTCCAACAAATTACCAACTGCTATATATACTTTCACTGTCTTAAAAAACCTGGGTAGAGAATTAGCTTTATCAGGAGCAAAGGCACACTGGTGCCGTCATTTTAATGCATTTCAACCCGGAGAAGCAGGTCAGACAGCTTTCCTAACCTCTAGCCCAGTGTTTGTACTCTCTCCCCTAGATTCTCTTATCTATCTCTTGAGGAATGTGTGGAATTGAGGAATTAAACGTAGCTCAGAGGCGGCTGAGGCTGACGGAATTCAATGAGTCCAATACCAGCCTGATCTCCACAGCTGAGTGCCAAGACAACCAGAGCTACAGTTCTTATTTCAAAAAAGAAAAAAGGAAGGGAGGTATAGAGAGCGAGGGAGGGAAGAGGGAAGGAGGAAGGAGGAAGGAGGAAGGAAGGAATTGTTTCAAAACAAAGGTGTTTGTACCACCTACAAAAGCCACATATCCTAAAGACCTAGTAAAAGTACTACTTTGTTAAGATTTGTGTGTGTGTGTGTGTGTGTGTGTGTGTGTGTGTCTGACAGAGGGTGTCAGATCCCCCAGAGAGCTGAGAACTGAAATGGAGTCCTCTAGAAAACCAGTGAATGATTCTTAACCTCCGAACCATTTCTTTAGATCTCTCATTAGTTTGTTCTGGCACAACTTGAATGTATTTAATTTGACAAATTGTTTTCTTACACTTTGTAAAAATTGTAAAAGTTGGACAGATCAGCTGAAACACCTAACCAACACTCATAATACTGATTTAAATAAAAATGAACTCTGGGCTCTAAATACTAAATTTATAAACAAAGCATCTTTCAGTCTTAGAAGGCTCAATCCACATAGATTTCACTGTCCTTGTTTTTTTTGTTTTTTGTTTTTTTGTTTTTTTAAATAAAAGCTTGTACTGGAGAGCTAGCTCAGCAATTAAAAACACTGGCTATTCTTGCTGAGGACCCACATTCTATTCCCAGCATCTACATAGCAGTTCATAACTGTTCAGGTAACTCATTTCCAGGGGAACTGATACCCTCTGACCTCTGCAAGCACAGACACAAAACACCCAGACACATACAATAGTTAAATCTTAAAAGAAGAAAAAAGGAGGAGATGGAGGAGGAGGAGGAGAAGGAGAAGGGGAAGGAATTCTCAAACAGTTAACTAAAGGGTGTACTTAGAAAGTCAGTGATCGGGTTAAAAATAAAAACCAACGAAGATTAAGCTACTGCCATCCCACAGGCAAAAGCACAGAGGACGGTGACAGCCAACTGCACTGGAAGGAATAAAGACCCAATATTTTTCTCCACTGGATCCAACATCCAATAGCCTATGAGGCCTTCAAATTTGACTAAACTCAACTAAAAGTCAACAAGAGGAGAACAAAGGCAATTCTTGGAGGTTCTCCTCCTGGCCTCACAAAGCAGGGCAGAGAAGGTGAGTAAGGGTGGGCCTGGGCTGGAGCACCAGCTCAGCAGCTGAGAGCACTTGCTGCCCTGAGGGAGACCTGAGCTCAGGACCCACACACTAGCTTGTGAGGACTCCAGTTCTGGGGGATCTGTTCTCTGATGTACACAAGGTATAAAAAACACTCATATATATAAAACAACTACAGCAAATGTGGGGGGCAGCACTAAGGTCTCTGTATTAAGCAGTTCTGGCTGTCCAGGAACTCACTATGTAGACCAGACTGACCCTGAACTCACAGAGATCTACCAGCCTCTGCCTCCTGGGTGCT
This sequence comes from Apodemus agrarius, assembly GCA_964023405.1. Classification (NCBI taxonomy): domain Eukaryota; kingdom Metazoa; phylum Chordata; class Mammalia; order Rodentia; family Muridae; genus Apodemus; species Apodemus agrarius. The sequence goes on along the minus strand of OZ030022.1, from coordinate 68,041,995 downwards.
GGGTATAAAGGCAGGTGCCACCACACCCAGCCTGTACGTTGGGGGTGGCAAACAAAAATATCCAGCATCAGAAGAGAGCATGGAGTCAAACCCTCAACCATTCTTAATGATAACAAGACCCTAAGAGGAGTCTGTACTCTCTATTACAAATACTAACATATCAATCACTCCAAACAAAAGTTACAAGGATAATGCGAAATCAACCTCTAATAATGTACCTAATGAAACCTAACAAGTTAGCTAAAGTGAAATGTAAAATAAGGTGTATCTCACTGGCACCTTACACAATGTGTAACTTACAGAAAATAGTATTTGCTAAATAAATGCTTTAAGTTTGCTAGTGCTGATGTGTTATTAAATGAGTGTTTCTACATGTAAAATTTTAAACCATGAAAACAATCTTGTTTACCCTACAAGTACTATAGGATACAATAAAATATGTTAATTATGTAAATTATCAACACTACAGAATTTCAAAAATTACAGATTAAAAGTGCCCTATTGACAAACATCTCCTAATAGTGTACCTAAATAACTTATAATTCATTAGAGGTAACTTTGGAAATGAGTAAGGCTAGATTAAAAAAAAAAATGCAGACCAGGAATAGTCTGTTAATGAGTTCATTCCCCACAAACCAAACTTTAAAAAGCAGGGTATGCTAGTGAGTCCATTTCCCCCAACCACACACACAAATGTATATCCAAACAAAAAGTTTACAGATTAATACTTCAAGGGAAAATTTTCCCTTATAACATGAAGACCCTGTGTGTGTGTGTGTGTGTGTGTGTGTGTGTATGTGTGTGTGTGTGTGTGTGTGTGTGTGTGTGTGTGTTTCGCGTGCTGATTCCCTATGGACTCAGTTCATCCACCTTTTAGACAGATTCCAGAACTTCAGTCAAACCCTGAGCCTTCTAAGCATACAGAGACTGGCTAACAGAAGCTAAAGCTAGTTTTAAGTCTAACCAATTTTTTCTAATTTTCCTACCCCTCCCCCACCTCTTTAAAAACTTTTCATCACCCAATTCAGTTGTGGAGAGTTATCATCCTAATCCCTTGGGCTTGGGTCTGGTTATGGTTATTTTATAAATTATAGACAGGTTGTCATTTAAAAGGATAATTTGGAAATGGCCATAATTTTGAACAGGGAGGAAATATATGGAATGGATTACTAAATTTATTCTGAAACAAAACATTGTAGAGCCATACTCTTACATTGGTAGAAATATTTTTAATTGATCCAAAATTGAAGTTATAATTTTTTACATTGGTAAAGAATTTATATATTGATACATATTTAAGGTTTTCATTAATGGCTGGACGGTGGTGGTGCATGCCTTTAATCCCAGCACTTGGGAGGCAGAGACAGGCAGATTTCTGAGTTCGAGGCCAGCCTGGTCTACAGAGTGAGTTCCAGGATAGTCAGGGCTACACAGAGAAACCCTGTCTTGAGAACCCCCCCCAAAAAAAAGGTTTTCATTGGTGGAATTTCTTATAGTGATACAAAATTTGAGATTAAAGTTGTTACTCTTAGATAGGAACTGTACCTGTGCAACTCATTTAAAAATACAAGGCTTAGACCCAATCCTTCTAATAGCTACCATTACAAACTGATTAAATAATGCGAGTTAAGGGCCAGATAGTAAACTCATGGTCATATTAGATTCTGATTTAATTATAATAAGGTGCTTTCATTATTATTCAATTAGAAATAACTGAGAGGTCAAGGTTTAACAGTTCAGATAGATATACCTTATATAGTCTTCAAAAGCATCAGAAATCCACAGAATATGACAATTAAAATCATTTCATTATTAATAAAAATTTTGACTAAGAGACATGTCTGCTCCTGACAGTACCCCACTCCCACTTCACAGAAGATATCCAGCATTATGACCTCCACTGGGAGTTGCTCCAGTTGACGCAAGGTAGCCACTGGGCAAAACTGCTCTAATTCATATACAGACAAAAAATATTGTGCAGGAAAGGACACAAGATGTCGGGATAGCCAACAGCTTAGGTCTGCCAAGACAGAGTAAGCTAGTCCTTTATAATTCCTGCTTCACTTAAGGCTGTCAGATGGTTCTCAGTCAGAAGGCTGACAGATGCTTCAACATTCAATATATTGAGGAATAGGGGGCTGTCCAGGCAGTCAGCTGTCTCTGCAAATTATAGATAGATAGATAGATAGATAGATAGAGACAGACACATACACACACATATATGTGTACATATACACCTATACATACACACACACACACACACTTGCTATCATATCAGATATCTTTTTTTAAAATTATATTCAATGGTACAGCAATTTTCCAATGAGGAAATTTTACAATTCACATTGTTTTTATGACCTTTGGATTTTCCCCATTTAGAAAAGGCTTGCCTATTTCAAGACTTTTAAAATTCACAGATTGGTGGTGGCTAAGTGAGTCAGGTACCTGCCACCAAGGCTGACCACTCAGCTCAACCCTGGAGCCTACATAATAGGAGAAGAGAACTTCTACTTATGAGCCATGGCACAGCACCTACTCACCCCACAATAAGTAAACAACATAGTTTAATGAATTTTGGAGAGGGAGAGGATTAGGGTCTCACTGTGTAGTCCTAGCTATAGACTAGCTGGCCTCAAAGTGGCCAACGGCTATGCTCATTTGTGTGTCCCCCACAATTCATTCATTAACTCCATTCATTAACTTGGCAATCTTTTATTATTCTACCTTCAATTTTATCAACTTTCTCTTTTGCCACCTTCTATCTGCCATAATTTCCATCCTGTATGTGTCTATGTAGAGATGCAACATGTTAGTGAGTGCCCTCAGAGTCCCAAAGGATGCTGAATCCCCTGGACCTACAATTACAGTCAGCTGTGTGAACAGTCTGAGTGCTGGGTTCCAAACTCAAGATTCTTTAGAAGAGCAGCAAGCATCCCTGACCCTTGACCCCTCTCTTCCAACCTGAAATGGCTTTTCTTGCCAGTATAGCCAGCCATTTGGAAATCTGGAAAACATTGCTTAAATCCATGAATTTCTTGAAAGTAAATATAGTGTTTTCAGGTTTCTTACATTTATATAGATAAGACAGGCCTATCTCTAGTGATCTATTATTAAAAACAGAACAAATACCTTCACAACATTACTTCTAAATATGGGAGAAAGGGACAAATCATGAGCATAGACAAGTATCCACTTTAAAAAAAAATCCACTCCAAATTCAAGAAGTACAATTTTCCAAGGCCATATATACACCTTCTACCCCTAAGATACTTTCTATGATTCCCAGAAACAGAAACTACAAGTTCAGAATAAACTATTCCCACATGCCAAAGTATCCCAGAAAAGATAGGTCTTGAACAACTTTACACTCACCTGCTGCATTTACCTATATAAGCCCAGTTCTTTACTAGGAAGTAGAGCAGAATGGTGCTCTGTAGTTTCATTCATACCTATTATAAATATATTATCTATGAATTAAAAAACAGTACATTGCTATTTAAAAAAGGGTAATATTCATTCAATGGGAGGGGGAGATTAAAAATATTCTGGTTAGCTCATTCCAGTCTCTTTTGATAACAGGAACATATTAATAGGGAGTTGGTAGATACTTAACTATTGACTCCTAAGGGGTGCTAACCTAAAGAATATCTGAAAAGCAGCCGTTAAGGTAGGGAATAGTTAAAGGTTCTAAAATCCTGGAACCACTTCACAACAACTATTTTGGTTGAAATATGACTTCTAGAGCTGGGAGTGGGAGCTGAGGCAGGCCTAGAAATGGAACATGGAGTTTTTATAGGGTAATGTGTAAAATCATGACCACGGATGAAATCACCAAGGCAGTAAATATAGAAGGGTGGGAAAGTATGCCTGTGGCATTCCAACATTAAGGTCCAGGAGAAAGTGACGGGAGATCTCTCAGTAAGGAGGCAGGGCCTGTTAGCTTATCCTCCTCACTTCACTTCCCCCTCCCCCCAAGTATGAACGACACCTTAAAAGTGAAGAGCAAAAGGGAACAAGCTGGAAAGAGGGAAGAAATGACAGGAGTAAAAGTAACAGAACATACAGAGTGCAATCTATTTCTAAGCCTGTTGAGGCTGGAGAGTGTTGACACACTTCCTGACAGTCTACGGAAGGATTAGGATGCCACTATCTAGTACCTGATAATCATAGTGCATGGCAGAAAGGGATAATAAGCACAAACCTCTGGGTTATTGAAGGGTTTTTATTATATATTAGTTTCTCGTGGGTGCTGTCAAATCACCACAAATTGGTGGTGCTTAAAGCACAGGTATTTACTTTCTAAATTCTGAGATCAGAGGTGGGGCTGGGTTCTCTCCTGTACTCCTGAGAATCTGTTCTATTCCTCTTCTAGCTCAGGGTTTTGACTCTATCACTCTAATCTCAGTTTCCTGGACACTGCCTCCTTATTCTATGTCTTCCATAATTTCCTCTTTTCCCCTTACAAGGGCATCTATCCCTGGATTTTGTGACAACCTGGACATTATTGTAACAGATTCCAAACAAAGGGGAGAACAAGGTTTGGAGGTGGTAGCAGGACACCCCACCTGTAGCAAGCCTGTTGGGATCTCTCCTGTTTTATACCAAGGAGGGTAGAGTAGGGCAAGGCGCTGTGAACAAAGGAGCTCTGCTGCAGAGTCCTGTCTGAGCAGCCGGTGTGCACATGCCTAATTCACTGCACACTCTCCTTCATCTTACAGACAGCAAGAGAGAACGAGGCAAAGACAAAGCAGAGCAGAAGCCCAGTCCTTTCAGTCCAACTCAATAAACCTGCTATAGGAAGTGTCAATTCTGTATATGGCTTCAAAAGGTTTTAAAAAAAATACAGGGCTGGAGAGATGGCTCAGCAGTTAAGAGCAACTGACTGCTCTTCCAGAGGTCCTGAGTTCAATTCCCAGCAACCACATGATAGCTCATAACCATCTGTAATGGGATCTGATGCCCTCTTCTGGTGTGTCTTAAGACAGCTATAATTGTACTCACATACATAAAATAAATCTTAAAAAAAAAAAAAAAACTACCAAGATGACAACAAAAAAGACAAAGAATCTCTGCAAGAAGGAATATGCCATACACAATCGCTTAGAGCCACACTCCACTGCGAAGGTCAAAGAATCAAAGTCATCGATTAGTGATGCTGGAACGACATCTGGGTGTACTGGGCTAAATAAAACTTATTACAAAAACTAGTTTCACTTTATTTCTTCAAATTTTTAATGTAACAGTGGAAAACCTTAAATCACAACTGTGGCTCATAGTGTATTCCTATAGTAGCTGCCCGGGGCTGGGATCGCAGCTCAATTAGTAGAGAGCTTTCCTAGCATGCACTGGACAGGCCCAGAGGCTGAACCCCAGCACCAACCACATAAGCAGAGTTCATAATCCCATAACGTAAAGGAGAAGAAGGATCAGGACATGCCAGCCTGGGCTATGAGTGATGAGAGAGGAGAGGAGAGACAGACAGAGGGAATGGAGAGAGAAGCACATGAGAGCACAGCTCACTGTAGATATTTTATTCACTTAGCAAATGCTTACTCAATACTAAAATTATTTCACTGTACACCATACCAAGTTTATTCTGAGTGCTAAGATCTTCAGCATGAACAAAGACAAAGACCCTGCCACCACAGAGCTTACATTACCTACCATACATTCTCACATGTGATCATGCATAAAAACAGTAATATAGTAATTGCAATACTGTAATATGTTAATATAATTGCAATATTATAATGTAATAATTGCAAATGGCATAGCTTTATTTAGAAATTATCAAATACAAATCTGTAATTCCAGGCTAATGACAACTTGTCTTGTGATACAGTAGGTTTTATACAGAATACTCATCCAGAATGCTTTGGTTTTGTTTTGGAGAAAGACTCATTTTGTAGCTCAGCTGGTCTAGAACTCAGAGATCTACATACCTTTGCCTCCTGCCAACGTTAACAGTTGCTAATAACCTGCCGTGGCCTCTTGGTCCTCCCTAACTAATTTGCTCCTCATGATTCAATTTTATAAGTTCAAGTGGCGACATGCTAACTATTCACGGTACAAGAGCTTTTTCACTCTTAGGGGTCACTAGAGGGGTGGAATAATATTAGGTTATATACTTTCAAGAGACAACTTCGGCTTTGTGGAATAAAGATACAGGTCTGAAGTTTTTGGGGGGCTTAAATTAAACAAAGGTAATTTCTGGTCCAAACTGTGCTTCAAAATTCAATATACAAACTTATTTTTTAAGCTAAAACAGCTCACTAGTTCTCTCCTATTGGAACCTTCACAAAGAAAAACCCTTCTACATAAGACTTCTTTTTTTTTGGGGGGGGGTGTTGAGGGGGGAGTGGTGGTGTTTCAAGACAGGGTTTCTCTGTGTAGCCCTGGATGTCCTGGAACTCAGGCTGCAGACCAGGCTGGCCTTGAACTCAGAGATCCGCCTGTCTCCACCTCCCAAGTGCTGGAATTAAAAGCACGAACCACCACTGCCACTTCTAAGACTCCTAAAACAAATCAACAGGGCTAATAACCACTGCAACTCAAGGGCATCTGACACCCTCTTTGAGGCTCCACAGAAACTGCACGCATGTCCTACACAGATTTACATGCAGGCGAAACACCCACATACATAAAAACACAATAAAGTAATTTTTCAGATATTACTAACAACAATGAAAGCAATACAGTAATATGTATTTTAAAGGAACTCTTATTAAAAATGTGTTTTTCTACTCTTATATACCAAGTATGACATATGACAACTCTACAGAAACAATGAAATATTCAAGTCTTAAACACCTAAAATTACTTCAATGCCTTTTTTTGGTGGAGTCTACCGCCATCTGAAATACAGATGTGCCCGGCGATGAGGCCTCTCCGTTACACTTGAGCTGCACAGGCGTGCCTACTTATGCTTCAGCATGCTGCGTCTTCTGTCAGTTAACAAAGAACTGGCAAAGTGACTGAGTCCTAATATTCTTATGCCACCCCTCTAGTGACCCCTAAAAATGAAATAGCTTTTGTTGTACTGTGAATAGCTGGCATGTCGCTACTTGAACTTTAAAAAGAAAGGAAAATTATTCCTAGTTGGAGGGGAAAATTGCCTAGGTAAAGAAAATTCAGTTATTCTTCATAACTAATCTAATTAATATTTCCTAAATAGGAGTCAAGCCAGAGTATTCCCAAATGAGCATGGGAAGTTAAAACTGGCTATTACTTTGTTCTCAAGAACTAGCTGGACAAATGAAATCAATGTAATATGCAATCAAATATTACTTTAGAAATTCAACTTTACTTTGGCTGTTAGCCCAAGATGACCAAGGTTTTGGGGTTTTTTTTTTTGTTGTTGTTGTTCTTTCTTTTTTTTTTTTTAAAGCTAAATCTCAACTATAAAAAATCAATAAAAGAGGGCTGGAGAGATGGCTCAGCGGTTAAGAACACTGACTGCTCTTCCAGAGGTCTTGAGTTTAAACCACAGCAACTAAATGGCAGCTCACAGTCACCTGTAACAAGATCCAATACCACCTTCTTCTTTTTCTTCTTTTTTCTTTTCTTCTTCTTCTTCTTCTTCTTCTTCTTCTTCTTCTTCTTCTCCTTCTTCTTCAGCTACAGTGAACTTATATAAAATCTTTTTTAAAAAACATCAATAAAAGAGCATAAGCTTAGTCAGTAATAACTAGCCTGCATTTGACAACTATCACCTACAGTACCATCAGGAAGACAAGTAACAATCCTCTAAAACTTTCTATTTCTTGAATAGAGAAGATATAAATGAGTATCTCTGACATAAAAGTGCCCAACTTTATCACCAGCTTTTGTGATAAGTGCCAAGCACTTGACTAGGGATGTTTACAAGTTAACACAATTATTTTGTCTTCTTAGAAACTTCAGGAAACTACATTCTCAAAGTGCTCCTCGGGATGATGACGATGACTGAGGACTGGTGTTACTGTTGCTGTTTGCCATGGATGGGGGTCTAGCTGATTCACTCAGTTAGCTTCTAACAATGTCCCCACCTCAATCTCTAAAATAGGTAAATTACAGATACTAACAGAAAGTGGTGATTAGAGAATATACGTTTATTAGGTGGTAAGGACTGACTAAAAACTAAAGGATTTCTGTGCTATATCTAAGTGTTTAGGAAAAACCAAGGCTTGTCATGCAAATATACAAGAGCCTTTTCAAAAAACAAGAAGAAAAAAATAAAAATAAAAAGCTTGCCTCAAACCAAACTGGCGAAGGCACTAAGACACTTCCCTAGCTTGTGCAGGGCCCTATCCACTGGGCCAGCCTCACACACACTCGCACACAAATGTCTGCCTAAGATTATGCATACATCTATATTCCATTAAAGTATAGTGGGGTCTCCAGGCTAGGCGAAGAGAGCAGGCCTTTAATCCCAGAGGCAAGAACTCAGTGAGTTCAAGGCCAGTCTTGTATACATAGCAAGTTTGAGGCCAACCAGGTTACATAGTGAAACCCTTTCTCAAAAATCAGGGGGGGGGGGGCTGGGTGGGTTCGGCGTAGGTGGCAATGACTCCTGAGTACACTATACTCCCAACTGCAAAAACATTGTTTGGACGCCCGTGTTCAAACCTGGCAAGTCAAGTCCAATTACTTTCTATCTGGTGCTGAAGTAGCTTTAAAAACACTTAAGTAGAAAATAATATGGCACTGTCATTTTGCCAGATTAAAAAAGCCACCAAAAATTCAACACACTGCCACAAATATTCAAAATGAAATTCTACCATTTGCTAGGCAACAGAACAATGAAGAGTTCTTTTTATTAATTCTAATGTTCAACCAAGGCATCTCCAAGACGAGACATTTCACGCAGCTATTTTAGTAATGAATAGGCTTATTTCAACTTCTAAAATAATTCTGCAATTAAAAAAAAATTAACCTTCCTGGGGTTCTAGAATGAGAATCGATGACATAATAAAAAAAAAAAAAGTACTCAGGCCAGCTGCCACACGCATTCTTCTTCTGAAAGACACCTTGCCATGTCATTAAAATTTCTTCTTGGTCACATGAAATTTAAGCTTACACTGTATACAGTAAAAAAAAAAGGGGGGCTTTCTTTTGTTTTGCACAATTTTGTTTAGTAAGTCCCACAACTTAATACCAAATCTTTGCCCATGAAACTGCATGTACCAAGTAAAGAACATTTGAAAGTAAGGACATCGCCATTTTCTAGATATTTACATTTTAATTTTAATTCAATACAGACAAGTCCGTGTTAAAGAAGCTTAAGCAAGCAAATATGGAAATGATTTGAATTACAAACAGAAGCAGTAGGTTGTGCAAAGAGACCGGTTTACAGCAAAACCAGAAAGGGAAAAAAAAGACAAGTATATCATCACACTACAATGAAAAGGGTCAAGGAATTCTGGTTAAAACATGAAATAGTCAAAGACTATTCATGCACACGCATGCGCGCGCGCACACACACACACACACACACACACACCAAAGTAGAATAAGGAAGATCAAAATATTCTGAAGGCACCAGAGAAGGGAAGGAGCGCTTTCATGGCTCATTTGCTCTCATTTTACACCAGCCTTTCCAGCCAACCCCTAGGTCTGAAAATCGCAGCGGCATTTAAAGGCCGTTCTTTCTAACATTACCAACATTCTGCGACATTCTCAACAGCAAATCCTACACAAAGTAAAGCACAGTCGTGTATTTCTATCTCCAAGGGCGCCAACAAGCAAAAATTAAACCTTTCTTTTCCCATATATAGCCTTCACCACCCTCTTCCCTCTTTTATTTGTTGCCCTTGTCTCGGGATTAATAAACCCTAAACCACTTCTTCCCATTAATGGAAATGGAAAAAGAGAAGAGAGCAACAGCAGAGTGGAATCCCAGACGGAAGGGAAAACTGGCAATTCAAAGTGGCGGCCTCACTCGGGGTGAAGGCAGGGAACACCCCGGAGGTGGAGTCCCGGAAGACCCCAGTTCACACGCTTCACCCCCAGGCCATACGGCTTTCCGCGCCTGTGCCTGCGTGTGTGCACGATCTCCGCTCGCGAAGGAGGCGGTCACAGACCCGCCGCCCTCCCGGCCCCGGCGGCAAGCTTCGGGGGGCGAAGTCCGCGGCGCCCAGTGTGCGGCGAGGCCCGGAAAGCGTCCCGTTAGAGCCGATTTCACCCGTCAGGAATGCGCTCCGCCCCCGCCGCCTCCCCACGGCGGCCGCCCTCGGATCTTGTCTGCTCGGCGGCCCCGGAACGCTCGGGGCAGCGCCGCGAACAGTCCCAACACCGTCGGGGCCGCAGGCCCGTGCCCCACGCCCAGCTCCGCACCCCGGAGACGGCCGCGCCGGTCTCCCGGCCCCAGTCCGAGGCCTGAGCGGCGCCCTGAAGCCCCATCCGTAGGGGAGCCGCCCGGCCCCCGCGGCTCCGGCGCCCGCCGTACCTCAGCTCCTCAGGGCGGCGGCGGCGCGGGGCGGCGGGCGAGCAGGCCCATCCCGCGGAGACAGAAAGCGGAGGAAGAACGGAGGACGGCCCTTCAGCACCGCTGCGGAACCTTCTCGGCTAGGGCGAGAGCTGCGGTGGAACGGTTGCGGGCGGCCGCTTTCCCGAACTCCCCTCAGTGACTCCAGCCGGACCGCCGCAGCCAGGAACCAACACAGCAACTGCCATTCTCCCCCGCCCTCGCCCTTAGGCCCCGCCCCCTCGCCCCCTCCTGCCCCACCCGGCGTGGCCCCGCCCAACGCGCCGTGCGTCTTGGCGTCACGCCCTGCCCCACCCCCATCTCAGCCAGCCGCGGTTACCTCTGGGACGCGGTTGTTCCTGGGCTCGGGCACGCTCGCCTCGCACTGTGTGCTCTCGTCGCCGGAGCGCGCCGGGCAGTGGGGCAGGAGACGCCCTTCTCGCAACCCCGACCCTGTCTCAGTGAGGTGACAGGAGGGGACTGCAGGATCCGTGCCCCAGGGGGAGCGCGTCCCGGGCTGGAGGACCCTGACTCAGCTTTTCACAGCTTGTTTTCTTCTTTGTCTCTCACTGTTCACCTGCGATTGGCAGCCCTCCGGAGAGCAGAACCAAGGTGTCTCCAAAGAACTATCTCAGCCCTTATGAGTCTCTGATAGAGTCACTTCGTCCCTGCCTGTGTGTTCCATTCTCCTCCAGCTTTTGATTCAGTCGGACACTTTGAATTTTTCACCTACACAAGACTTGATATAGACTTAGTTAAATAAACATCTTTTTCCTGTCCTGATCCTATCCTCTCCTAGTTTATGTCTCATGGGGACTTAGATCATTTCCTTAGAATACTGAGAAATGGGTGTGATGGATGCCAAAATGTCCATCCACCATCTGTTACTTAGTCTAAATATATCACTCGATCCTTATTTCAGTGTGTCTAAACTAGAAACTAACCAAGAAACCATCTTTTCAAACCCCACTTAGCCTCTTCGGTAACCCAGTAAATTTTTCCCAGTTAGAAACAGGCTAGGTGGTTTAGGAGTAAGTGTCTTTGACCACACATGGTAAGGGGAGTAATTATGGATATGACTTCCATTTATTGGAAATTGAGAGCCATTATGTGTATACCTTTAAATGCTACCCAAAGACTGCATTCGATACCTGATAATCTATCTACAGGACACTCTAAGTCTGTTGATAGTGTAAGAATAGCTTTGCAGTGTAGATGGGGTAATGGCCAGTAAAGGTTTTGAGTAAAGAATTGTACAGAATAACAATGGTGCTGTACTCTGTATAGTCATCATAGTTCTGAGAAATTAAAGTTCTTCTGTCTTCCTAGAAATTGGAAGGGTCTGCTGTTACTCACTAGTCCGATATGCATCTCCTGAGAAAGATATACCTGAAGGACATCTCCGCTTGAATCTATGGAAGCATCTTGTGCTAGATAGTTTTATTTTAACGTGAGACAGGCTAAAGTCATTTGAGAGGCCGGATCCTCAGTGAAGAAAATGCCTCCAGAAGACTGGTCTGTGGGCAAACCTGTAGGGCATTTTCTTAACTAGTGGTTGTGAATGGTTCTGTCACTGGGCTGGTGGTCCTGGGGTCTCTAAGAAAGCAGGTTGAGCAAGCCATGAGGAGTAAGCCAGTAAGCAGTACCCCTCCATGGCCTCTGCATCAGCTCCTGCCTCCAGAGTCCTGCCATGTTTGAGTTCTTGTCCTAACTTCTTTCAGTGATGAACAACGATATGGAAGTGTAAGCCAAATAAACCCTCCCCAAGATGCATTTTGGTCATGGCGTTTTGTGGCAGCATCAGAAACCCTCAAACAAACTTATAGCTCAAGTCTGTCTGAGATAGACAGGGCTTTATCTAAAACAAACCGAACTTCTCTCATTCAACCAGGGCCAAGCCAGGAGTCCAGGGCTCTCTCTCCAGACAGTCCAGGGCTCTCCCCAGAAAGTCCAGGGCTCTCCCCAGACCCTCTGCTTCCGTCCCTTTCTCTGAGCCCCGTTTCTTATGCCCTCTAAAGACCATTCTGTTCTCGGTGCTGCATACCTCTGCCTTTAGAGCAACAACTGCAAGCTTGGCTGCCTCCCCCAAAGACAGCGTGGGAAGACTGAGATGCCTAGGCTGCGCCGGAGTGAAGGTGGCTCTGAGAGCCATATACTTTTAAATTCCAGATGATAAATGTGGAATTTACCCATTGTACTTCATGGATAATACTGAGGTCTACCAAACTGAAAGGCGGTCAAGAAATACTGGGGTCTGCCAAATTGAAAGGTGATCAAGGCCTTCTACCATCTCGAGTGCTCTCTCTCTCTCTCTCTCTCTCTCTCTCTCTCTCTCTCTCTCTCTCTCTCTCTCTCTCTCTCTCTCTCTCTATCTATCTCTCTCGGGCTCCAGCTGTTCTTAGCACCATGCTTTTTTTCTTCCATCATAGACTCTAACCTTCTAAAACCTTAGGCCCAATTGACTAAATCCTCAAGAGAAACTAGGAGAAAAAAAAAATACTACTTTCTTTTGTAAGTTGTCTTGGTCATGGTGTCATCATAGCAATAGGGAAACAACTAAGACACAAAGTTACAGCATAAAAAGCATCAAGCCCAATATTTCTCAAACTAATGTCAACAACTCTTCTGATATTTGAACTTGAGGATGCTTGATGACCAGAAAGTGCAAGGTCTTGGCAAGAAAAACTTGCCAAGTTCAAGACAGATGCAGGGTAAAGCATAGAGAATCAGAGGACAGGGTTATGATGGACAGGTAGGCAGTGCCAAGCCAGAGTGTTGAGTACCTGGAAGGATGTGGGAAGGGGTGCTAAATGATTGGTGTATATCAATGGATTTTGTAAAAGCATACTGCATCAGCTTTGCATTAGACACCTGCCACTCTTGCTGCTCTGGGTCAGACTACGGCAGGAAGACTGAGAGGCTGTCGAAGGGACCTAATAAAGAAGGCATAGTTCTAGGCAGGTTGAGACTGTGGGAACAGAAAGGATGGTATGCATATTTGTCTTGGGGTATAATTGGTAAGGCCTGCGTGGAATGCAATAAAAGTGGGGATTGAAAGAAGAGTGGGGTCAAGCCACAGCTTCTCCTTATTGGGTGCATAGGACATGGCATGCCCTGCTCTGTTCTATTAACATTAACCCTTTAACTACCACAGGGCCCCAAAGAAAAGTGTCAATGTTAACAGCTAATTGACAAATGAGAGTCTGAGTCTCAAGACATGAAGTGATTTGCTCAGTTCCATAGCTGGTAGCAAGAGAGCTAAAATTAGACCATCTGGCTGTCTGTGCCCGAGCTGCGCCTTCTGCCACACACCCATCCCAAGCCCCTCCACTAGAACCACAATCCAGGCGAGAGTTTCCTCAGCTAGTTATTCTTGATAGTATCACAAATTCTCCCTCTTATCTCCCTTCTTCTCATCCTTCAGAGTCCTTCCTGCCATTTTCTTTGTGGACGTCACCTAACTTTGTAGGTGTAACTATGAATATAAATCCGTCCCCTCTCCTCCGCCTGGATCCTTTCACTAGTCTGTACTGGTCCCACCGCATAAGGGGTCACACAGAGACCCTAAAACGTGTGACATTGTTATTTTTAGGTCTTTCCTGAAAGTTCTGATGCCTGACATACGGGAAGGAAAGAAGAAAGGAAGCAAAGCAGCTTTGTCCTCCTGGGTGAGCACAGGACACCGAGATAGACACCGATGACACCCCCCCGCCCCCCCCCCCCGTCCTCGAGCCATTGTCAGCTTGGCAGAGAAATGATGCACAGCAAACTCACTCTCACTCTCACCAAGCATGGGAGCACATACCCTTAATCCCAGCACTCTGGAGGCCAAGGCAGTGGATCTCGATGAGTTTGAGACCAGCCTGGTCTACAGAGAGAGAGGTGGAGGAGGAGGAAAGGGGGGGGGAGAGGGAGAGGAGGGAGAGAGGGGGGGGGAGAGGAGGAAGAGAGAAAGGGAGAGAGAAAGAACTCACTGTAACCTGATGTGGCAGTCTGCAATCCTTGCAGTGGGAGGCTGTAGGTGAGGTGGCCAACCTAGACTAAGAAGCAAGTTCAAGGCCAGTGTGAGCAAGTTCCTACCTCAAAAACAGATTAATGAGCTAATTAAAGGAATCACGTTAACACAGTGGCCAACCATGTGATACAAAGAACATTGTAGAAGCCTAGAGGCCCAGAGGCTTTGTTTTAGCTAAGGGTGACCTCGAACTTCTGACTCTGCCTCCTTAGTGTGGGAATATAGGCAGATACTACATAGTCTCCTGTGGGGCTAGGACTGAACTCAGGCTCTGTCTTACATTCTGTGTGAGCACTTTACCACGTGAGCCTCCTCCCCAGCTTCTCTGTCACTAACAGGCCATGAAGAGAGGCTGTCTTTGGCCTTTGTTTTCCAGAAAGACATAGGAGACTCTTGGCCAGCACACGTGATCAGTGCCGTGCGCTAATTTCCAGATTGGCTCAGCTGTCTTCCCCTCAGTGTCTACAAGTTCCCTCTTATACAGTGCCCTCTTATACAGTTCTTATCTGTAAAGTTCCAAAATTTCCAGTCTAGCTGTGGGTCCCTGGGAAAGTTGGGAAATTTCTATGAACCAACCACAGTGCCAAGACCAGTGTGAGCCTGTGAAGACTGTGGCCTAGCTTGCTGGAGAGGTACTATGGGTACAGGCCACACCCCCAGTGACTTGTGTGTACATCCCAGTGGCCCTGCTTAATGTGGCCATCTAGAACCTGGGGATAGAAATATCCACCTATTGAGTGATTCTCAGAATAAATGAGTGAAGTACAAGGCTTGGCACCCAGTCCGTCATCAGGACACACTAGCTACGGTTCCTAGAAGGGAAACTCACTAGGGTAGGGATATTCCAAAGAGGATTTTTAAAATAGTCACCTGTGTTCCTGCTCGGGCTGACCTCTGGTTAGGATTATAGAGGGAACCTGGCAAGAAAAGGCCTTTTCTCTTCCAAATGGAGAAGAGGCCCCTTGATAGCAAGTCCTTCCGATGGCTGAGGGCTGAGCTGCACAGATGTATCCCCTCCCCTGTCCCCTCCAGTCGCACCCCCATTGCAGGGCTCCTTTAGGCTGGGGTAGTACTGGGAGCCCCACGAAGGACTGTCTAAACAATTTTTAGAGTGCCGTTTCCCAAAGTGGAAGTCAGAGTTCTTATTTCTAGTATCACCTGGGGTGCTTATTAGAATACATTCCTGGGTCTATCTCAGAATAATGCAGTCATTATTGATGAGGCTGGAGCCCTGGGATCTGGCTAGTCTTTAACAAGCACGCTGGGTAAGTCATACCACATGTTTGAGAACCACAGCTTAAGAGCTTCATTATGGCATGCTCAATTTCAGGAAGTTTCCTTACATTTGATTTCTCCTTGGGTCTTCTCACAGAATGCTGGAGGAGAAGAAAGTATTTCCTTTTTCAAGGTACCCACTACCTGCAATGGTCCCACCTACCCATTGTTCCGACTCCCTCTAACCTGTCATGGAGACTAGGTCTTCAGGCCACTGTTCCCAATGTCTTATTTTCACAGAGCTCTGGATTAGACACGCCTCACATCACTCATTCTGGTAATGAGTCTCTTCCAGGCTGACAGTCCCCGTAGCCCCTGGGCTGTGCCCAGAGCACCCGATCTCCTGCCTCTCACCTTCCTCTCATCTGCCCTGAAAGAACTCCCTCTGGGTTGGGAGAGATGGTTGTTTGTTGGTTGGTTTTCCACTTTGGTATGTGACTGTTGGGGCCCCACAAGGCATTTGTAAGAAGTAGCGATGGGATCTGATACTGTATTTCACCTCTCTTACAATGTCTGAGAAATATTTTTCTTTGCTATTAACACCTGGCATGGTTGTTTCCCTTGTTTATAATTATTTGTTTTCCTCTTGTGGGTCTCTAGTTGTGGAATGATACTCTGTCCCTTGACTTAGAGAAGGCTTAGACCCGCCAGCACGGCCCCTCCCGGCCATGTGGAAGTGTCAGGAGCCTTGAGCATTTAACACACTTGGGCCGAGCCCCCTCTTTCCATTTCTTCCTCAACTTCAGATGATTTTGGTCATATTTTTTGCATCTGTAATTCATCTTCTATCATTTTTGAAACAAAGGGGATATCTTATTGTGTGTGTGTGTGTGTGTGTATATATATATATATATATATATATATACCTGTAGCAGCCAGGGAGACTATTCTTCTTGCGGCCCCTGATGCTGCTGTGGAGGCCTGAGGGACTGGTACCCTGTGCTGTGCAGCTAATGGAAAGTGAATAAAGAAACTTATTGTGGCCAGGGGTAGTGGCGCGTGCTTTTAATCCCACCATTTGGGAGGCACAGGCCGGCAGTTCTCCCGAGCTTGAAGCCAATCTGGTCTACGTAGGAGTTCCAGGCCAACTAGAGCGCTATAGTAGACATGTCTCAAAACAAACAAAAAGACTCGTGCTGTTCGATTCTCAGAGCCTTTCCAGTCAAAGGGTGGAGTGGTCACTATGGAGGGCAGGTGACCTTGCAGTGTGGTCCCAGAGGCCGATTCCTTCACCTTTATAATGACACTGACAAGCTGTCTTTTTCATCAGGTCTTTGTAGGTCTATGTGAAGTATAAACACGAACACTAACCATTTAGCATGATGTCGGGTCCTTAGGAACAGCCCAGAGTCAGTTGCTCTTCACAACAGTTATTTTAAAATGAGTGGTTATTAGATCAAGTGGCTTTCATTTGAAGATGGCATGTCATGGAAAGTTTTTATAGAAAAAAGAAAACTTTATTCTTCCCCGTAATATCTTTTCAGAAGTGCCATCTTTTTTCCTTCTTAATCCTGTTTAATATCTTTACTAGAATCTCAATACTGAACCAGTAGGGAAATAAAAGGTATTCGAGGAAGAAGAAGGCAGTAGAAGAAGGCAGCTAAGAACCAAATGCCTGCAGCTGGATCTAGACAGACTGAGCTCTAACTCACTCCGGCCCCCACCCACCCCCACCCCATCTCACCCCCACCCCCACCCCACCGTCACCTCACCCCCCACCCCTACCCCACCCCATAGACTATACTCAGTAGAGCTGTCACTTTAACTGTGTGTACGCCAGCCAGGGGATTCACTCACAATTACAAAAAACAATTCTGTTTCTAGTATGGTTCCAATTTTAAAATCCCATCTACTTTTGCCAGGGGAATCCCATTTAAAACTGTGTTAGAGGAAGGCATAGTTAAATAGTTGTTTCCTGGTAAATGTGGTCAGAAGTCCAAAGGCCTAATCGAAAATCTAAGGGATATGAAAGGAAGGGGCACGTAAGACCGTGAATAAACTGGCTGATTGAGATTTGGAGCTCGATGGCACCACTCCGTGTTGAGTAATCAAGATTTGTATTTGGGAATTTTCAGAAAACATCACAAGTTTGGAGCAAAATTGACTGTGCCACTCAGCATTCCTGTGAGTGATCAAAGAAAACACAATTTTTCAAATAGCTGGATCGCTAAGCCAGGGAAAAAGAAATAGCTGAAATCTCAGGGCCAGAGATCTCAAGACAATTTCAAATTGTTCCTAGGACTTTAATATCCTGTGATAAAAAAGCAACATTTTGTACAATATATCCCAAGGACAGGAAGGAAAATTGAACAATGTTTCCACAGCTTTGTTCAAATAAAAACCCTCCCCATAAAAGTTGCAAATGTAACGTAGTTGTTTCCTATCAGAGGAGGGGCTCAGTCTACATTTGTGTCCTGTTGGTTCTGAGCACATGGCTGTCTGTGAACTATCTTTCATGTGTTCAGCGTTGAATACAAGAGGAGTAATTCCATGGCAAGCATCTTGGGATTCAGAAACAGAGCTGGTACCATCTGTGTTCAAGCGGCTTGACCCGCAACATAAATTGCAGTATTTGGGTGACTGAAGTGGGTGCTTGGTCACAGAGAAGTGTTTCCTTTGCCTCCACCGTAATTGTCCACTGGTTATAGACCCAGCAGGAAAACTGTGCAATTTTTGTTTTTATTTGATGTAAACAATGGATTCCCTTTGAGAGGGTAACATTGCGGAAACTGTTACCCAGAGGAGAGTGGAGGGTCCTTTTGCTCTCTTCCCTCTCATCTGATCTCTATTCCTGCCTCTCCCCAACCAGACAGGGAGTTATTATCTTCTAATTAGGAGTGTCTTCATATGGATTTTACACAAGCAAGATTTTTATGACCCATGAAGCTTAAATATAGATCTATGAATTTTCTAGGGTTGGAGGGGGGATAGAATTTAAAGCAAATGAACAGATCTTGTAAGAAGACATGGTGGGAATTAGTTCAAAGGATTTATCTTTAATAGAAAATTCATGAAAGGAGACCATGCTTGTACTGAAGTCAGAGAAATTATTAGGCTGAGAGGTCTGAGCAGAGGGCCAGATTTAGGACCATTTGTATATACCACATTTTCTGTATCCATTCCTCCATTGAGGGACATCTGGTTTCTTTCCAGATTCTGGCTATTATAAATAAGGCTGCTATGAACATAGTGGAGCATGTGTCCGTATTGCATGCTTTAAGACCGTTTAAAGAGATGAACATGTGGAAGTGAATCTGGATCTTTCTGTTTGGAGCCTGCTAATGTGTCCCTCTGTTTGACCTGGCCAGTCCTGTGGTCTTGGACCCTGCCTGGTCAGATCCTTTCAGCATCCAGGAATTTTGTCCTCGACGACAGCAAACCTCCAGCTCAGGTTACAGACGTGCTCACAGCGCAAGTCCTCATGGTCAGCCTGAGTTAATCAGGTCCCGTTACATGATGCACATCCCATAATGCAGACCTCATCCATGGCGCAGAGAACACATGGAACCCAACTCAACGAGACGGCAGAGTTTTGTAATTGTTCCTACCAACCCCAATATTGCAGAAACTATCCATGGACATGCATGGATGGAATAAGTATGTGTGATGTGTGCTCATGGGCATACATATCCTCGTATTATACACATACAGAAATCTGAATAACTCATAACTTTAATAGATTTAAAACACTTTCTTAATTCATTTCTTCCTTCTCTCTTCCCTTTCTAGTTAATTTAATTAAAAAGATCAGTCCTGTTTGAGCATTCACATAATTCGTAATAAAAACTTGAGTTGGGTGTCTGGCTCACTCCTAGTTCTAGACATTGGAAAGCTTTTCTCTACACTGGCCAGACGCCCTCAGAGGGGACTGCAGCTCTCTGACTCTGCTGGTTCGCCCCACCCTGACCCACCTGTGGCCCTGTCTCCCTCCCCACATGCTCGCCCTCCCCACAAGCTCTGTCCCCGGCCTTTGTCCTTCCCCTTTGCTAGTCCCCGCATTTCCCATCCAATCACCCTCTAAGCCTTATGAAAATGATGATTTAATTCTTTTTAAATCTACACACCACCACTTAAGCTCAGATAACCAACCCCTCCACAGCACGATTCCTACAGCAGCTGTTTGGAGCGCCTTCCTCATATCTAAGTCTTTAAAACTCACACTCTCCTCCACAATTCCAAATTGAGAATCAGCAATGCTGTGTTCACCGTGTCAGGCATTATTCATTACAAACGAGAACAAAACATATCCAAACTGTGCCCTGCTAGCTAGCTTTCTGTTACTCTAACAAAAAGCCAGAAACAACCAACTTATAAAGAGAAAAGGTTTGTTTTGGCTGACCTGTGGGAGGTTCTCACCGTGCTGAGTTGGACCAAGGTGCAAGGCAGGTACACCCTGAAGGGAGGGTGTGGTGGAGCTTAACTTCTCACTTCACGGCCAAGAAGGCAACAGAGAGACAGGCAGGGGCCAAAGGACCGCAGCCTCCTTTGGAGATGATGTGCCCACCATGGAGATGTGCCCATCATGGAGATGTGCCCACCATGTAGATGTGCCCACCATGGAGATGATGTGCCCACCATGGAGATGTGCCCACCATGGAGATGTGCCCACCATGATCTCAGGACCCTCACCAAGCCCCGCCTTGTAGAGATTGTAGCAGCTTTCAACAACATTTTGGGACCAAGCTGTTAACTTGGGGGGTCCAAACCATAGCACTGCCCTCAGGAATCTGGCAGTCTAGTGACAGAAACAGAGGCAGCCCTCAACTTTCTGACTGGCCGAGCTAACTTCGCGTGGAGCCTTCAGCTCGTCTGCCCTTCCACCGCTGCGCCCCTCCCTCGGTGGCCCTCACCTTCAGGAGAGCTACCGTTCCTCCCGACTCAGAAGAGCTGGCCCCTTTCTTTTCAGGGCTCCTTGAATTCACCCTGCCTCATGGCTTTCAGTATTTATTACTCTGAAATACCTGATACTCTTATTTTTACCCTGAAACGGCCTCCACTGCACACAAAACCACCAAAGAAATACTAAGTACGTTTGGTACTGTCTTCAAGCGTCGATTTGGCAGTTTCCATAAGAACCATTTTGTACTTTTGTCCTTTTGAAGTTTGTATCTAACCTCAAATGATCAGGATGGGAGCCAATAGACTGATATCCTTGGATCTAGATTACACATTCTTCCAAAATGATTTCTCAGAAATCGTGTCAGCTTTTTTTTTTTTTTAAGGGATTTTATTTGGATTGTCTTCTAGGTACTTTCTACTGCGCTGGGAAAACCCCTCCCATCTAGGTTTGCTTTCTGTAACCCATTTTAGCCTAGCTAAGAAATGTAAAGAAACGACTTCCATTTTGTGGCCAGCAAGGAAGGGAGTTGGAATCTGGAAATCTTTATAAAACTCATTTTATTATGGTCATCATCTGGGAGGTCTGGACAAGGTGAATCTGTGGTACTGATGTTTTTTTCCTTTTCTTTTTTTCTTTCTTTTTCTATTCTTTTTTAGAGTTATTTATTTAAGTATTCACCATTGCTCTCTCTCCTCAGACACACCAGAAGAAGGAATCAGATCCCATTACAGATGGTTGTGAGCCACCATGTGGTTGCTGGGAATTGAACTCAGGACCTCTGGAAGAACAGTCAGTGTTCTTAACCATTGAGCCATCTCTCCAGCCTGTTTTTTCCTTTTCTTTTCAACTGAGTATTAGCCCTCCTTTGGAAAACAGTTGGCTCCTCTTTTTAATGAATACGAAAAGGTCATTTCACAAAACAGGAATGAGGAGACTCCAGAGTGCCTGGACAGTTCTGACAGACTGCCCTTCAGGGCAGGAGCAAAAGGCACTGGGATCTGACACTGCCTGGGGTGTTGACACAAGCTGAGTCATTGTTAGTTTCTGTTTTCTTTTTTTGTTTTTTTTTCAAGACAGGGTTTCTCTATGTAGCCCTGGATGTCCTGGAACTCACTCTGTAGACCAGGCTGGCCTCAAACTCAGAAATCCGCCTGCCTCTGCCTCCCAAGTGCTGGGATTACAGGCATGCACTACCACACCCGGCTGATTGTTAGTTTCTGAAGAGCTGAGAAATCCACTCTGACAGACAGGCAGGCCCTACAAGCAGTGGAGCTCTGAGTGCTGTGAGTCCTGTGCCAGGTTGGAACACATAGTTCTTTGGTTAGAGAGGCTGCTTCTACCGTTGAAAGGCATCCGTTAAGAGATGCAGATGTGCTGGGCAGTGGTGGCACACGCCTTTAATTCCAGTACTTGGGAGGCGGAGGCAGTGCCAGCCTGGTCTACAGAGTGAGTTCTAGGACAACCAGACAGGCACAATGAGTTCCTCGAGACGCTTCCCTTGGACGCAGAGAGAGGCTTTATTTCGCCTTCACGTTGTGTCGGGCCTTCAAGTATCACAATTGTAGAGTCTCATTCTGGATCAAACGGGATCTATTCTAGAACCTTAAAGCACTTAGAATTTTTATTTTCAATAAGACCTTCATCTTTAGTACTTTCTTGTTGGGTGTGGTGGTACATGCTATAATCCTAGCACTCAGAAAGATGAGTCTTTTTTCATATTCATTTCTATATTTATATTAAATACATGTGTGTCTGTCGGTGTGTCCTAAAGTGCAGGTGCCCTCAGTCATCAGAAGAGGTGAGACCATCTGGAGTTGGCGTCATAGGCACTATGGGACGTCTGCCATGGATGCTGGGACCGTCCTCAGGCCCTCTGCAAGAGCACTACACACCGTTAGGCACTCAGCCATCTCTCTGGCTCTACTTAGGACTTTTTCTGGTGTGGAAGCAGGCTTGAGGGGCTAGAAGGGTGGTGTGGGGTGAGATAGCCCTGGGGGTAAGTAAAGTAAGTCTGTCAGGGAGAGACCAATCCTGGAGATGTGAAGTACAAGGATTTTAATTACTGTAATGTGCATCTACCTGTGAAAGGTCTCCTCTGGTGCTCTTGGGCCAGTGGGTGGGAGAGAGCTTAGAGACAGAGACATTAGCATTTCAAGATCCCTCTGGAGCTGCCCAGCTTCTAGCTTTAATGTACACAGGAGAAAGGTACCAGCGTGTTTGTCTGCCCAGAACAGCTGGCACTAAGCAAAGATGGAATCGAAGGTTGACAGTGACTAACTGAAATGACAGGGCAAAGTTTAGGTACACATGTGCATGTGCACATACAGACACAGACATGGGGGAGGCGGGGGGAGCAAGAGAGAGGGCAAGCCGGCTAGTGAGACCACAGCACACAATCCGTTATTAGCAAGCAGAGCCGCCATGTTTTTTGGGAAGCAGGCATAGGAGCTAAGCTAGAGTTGAGGGGATGAAAATGTTTCTGTTTACAGCGAGGTGCAAAGACTTCCTGCTTATAAGTCATATCTGAGCAGGGCAGGTGACTAGACGAAGTCCAAAAGAAACAAGAAGAGATTGGAAAGAAAAAGTCAAAAGTCCCACTTGGCTCGAAACACACAATTTGCATAGTTACAAAAGGCCTGGCTTGGCAGCTGCTCCTAAGAAAAGAGAAATTTGGAGGCTCAAAAGCTCAAAATGAGTGAACTGTGACACAGTGGCAAAGAAAAGGCAGTGAAATCTTAAGCCCTGCGGGCAAAGCATGCTGTCCAGGTAAACTGAGGGACTCTCAGCAGCCAGCTGCTCAGCCTTTTATTTAAAGAGATTTTGAAGATAAACCTGTAATGTCAGCACTTGAGATGCTAAGGTAGGAGGATTGTGAGTGTAAGGCCAGCTATATTGTTAGTCCAGGCTAGCTTTGGATAGAGTGACACCCTGCTCCCTCCACCCCACCCCGACCCCTCAAAAAAAAAAAAAAAAACCCCAAAAAAACAAAAAACCAAGAGAGGGACTGAATAGACTGGAAGGCACTTGTCCTAGAGTGAGGACACGTTTGAGTTCAAGTCTCCAGGACACACATGACTGTAACCCCAGTGGGCAGAGACAAGATGGTCTCTGTAGCCTAGCTGCAGGCTCGGTATGATGCTCTATCTCAAAGGAATAAGGCACAGAGTGGTAGAGCAGAAGGCCGGATGTCCTTCTCCGGCCTCTGCGTGTGCACGTGCAGACACATATACACCGAAGTCTGTACCCACACCCACACATGGGGGGTGGGAGCAGGAATCCTGAGAAAGATAAACAGGTCACAGAAGAATCTGGAAACTGTGTCACCAGACATGTGGTCGAAGGACTGGTTGTGCTTGGCTGAGAGAGAAAAGACCAGGCAGAAGCGAACTGGTGCTGCACAAAGGCTCGTGTGATGAAAGAGATGGATGTATAGTTATCTGAGGGCATGCTGGGAGCAGGCCTTGAGCGGAATGAAAAGCAGCCATTTAAAGACCCAAACCTGCAGGACGACGCTGCACTCCCACACCCAGGAGCAGCCACTGCTGAGTGCACCCCTGCCAGGTTAGGGTGGCTTTGTAAGGGATTCGGACTGTGTAGCGTCTGCAGGGGATTGGGGGGGTGGGGGTGGGGGGCACTGGGGCAGCAGAAGGGCAGAGGTGGGGGCCGGGTCAGATGGCCTGCTAAGTCGAATGTGTCTGTCCAAATAGTGACACTGTCTGTCCCTTCCACTGTTTGTCCCCAGTCTTTCCAACTTCTCTGCCATTTGAACATTTTCTCCTTTTAAGAATTTTTTGTTTCTTTGTTTCTTTGTTTGAGATGGGGCCTCACTATATAATCCCAGCTGCCCTGGAACTCACTATGTAGATAAGGCTGGCCTCAAACTCACAGAGATCTGCCTCCCTAGGCCTCCTTAGTTTGGGGATTCAAGGTAGGAGAAAGAGAAAGACTGTTCCAATGACACGCCATTTTTATTCTGAGGGAATGATCACCATCTGACCCTTTTGTTCTCACAGCAGACTGTTTGCCTTTTCCCCCTGCTCAGCATCTTGGTCTTTAGAACTAGAGTCTTGGGTCAGGGAGATGGCTCAGCAAGTAAAGGTTCTTGTACCAAGCCTGATCAGAGTTCAATAGCCATGCCCGGGGCAGCCTGATCAGAGTTCAATACCCATGCCCAGGACAGACATAACAGAAGAGAACTGACTGAGTCTCGCAAGTTGTCTTTTGACTTCCATAAGAGTGCCCTGGCATGTGCACATACACACACACACACACACACACACACACACACACACATCAAATGTAAAATAAAATAACAGTAATAAACAGGACCTTTGATTTCCTTGAGACCCACCATCACCCTCTCTCCTCTCACTTTTGGTCCTAAGATTAAATTTATGGCACTGAGGAAAGGTCATGGAACACTTGCCTGGCTTACAAATGCCGCACACATTGATTATTTCCGAGAAAGTCAAGTGACCCAAACCGACCTGTATGAATTAGATCAAAGATCTGCACTGTAACTGTTAGGGAAAAGCTGGGGACTTTTTTGTTGTTGTTAACGATAGTAGAAGCCAGTGTGTTGAAAGGATCTGAAAAAGAAGTCAGCCCATGAAGTTGGATATGGGAATGTTGAAAGAGAAAGACTATTCCAATGACACACCCCAACAAACCCCGCCCACCTGAGGACACCCCTGCCCACCCCAATAAATACTGCCCACCACAATAAACCCCGCCCACCTTGACTTCGATCTCTGTCTCTTGAAGCCTTGAGTTCTTTCAGTTTCAAACTCTCTCAGTCCTTGCTTCTTGCCTATCAAGATTTGACCCCTGCACACCTCTCCAGAACAGTTTCTTTCCAAAGCTCTCTGGTCCCTTGCTGTAGACTAGTGCACAGGATGGCTGCAAGGCCGGAGCCTGGCCTTCCGTGTCTGCCTTCTGAAGATGGACACACCTTCCAACACACTTTCAGGAAACATTTCACTCCTAAATGCTTTGGCCCCGAGTCCTCCTTTCATACCTCTCTGTCCTGTCTGCAACATGTCCATTTTTTTCCTCTTAGGATCCTGGAAGTCGTGTGAGTCATACTTACTAAGAGCCCACATTCACAGCTCCTGCCATCTGGACTTAGAGTCTCAGAGGGACACGACCCTGAGTGACAGAGTTTTCCTAAGACATGAATCCTTGGGAAGAACTCAGATGGACGCTGCTCAGAACCCTGAATTCACACTGAGGAGAAGATCACCGTGGATCTTGAGAATGGGCGCATTCTCTCACTGGACTGAGATGCTGGAGACAACTAACCTATAAAAGAGGTTGTTTGATTCTGGTTTTCATGGTTTTGGTTCATGACAGGGTTAGCTTCATTGCTTTGAACCTGTGATGAGACATATTTTAGAGGGGGGAAAACCATTCTCCTTATGGCCAGGGACCAAGAATGAAGCAGAGACTGAGACCCTATTGCCCCTTCAAAGGCATACCCTCACATGACCCAAAGACCCCAAAAGGTTCCCTCTTGGAGGTTCTATCATGTCCCAACAGAACCCAGTGTGGGCGGCCCTTTAACATGAGTCCTCAGGGAGCACCGAGTTTCTAACTGCTTCAGCTCTCTTCCTAGTCACACGTGGCCACTGTGTGTCTTCTGAGACATCTTATTTGGAATAGAAGAAAGAAAGGCAGGACTCAATACTCCTGGAGCGGCTAGGCAGATGGCTCTCTGTAATGCTGTGCCTCAGCCCCCCACTCCCCCAGCAGCCTGTATCCAGAGGCACACGAGAGCAACCAGTGTTTTATGTCCCAAGCCAAAGCAAGTCCGTCCATAGCCAAGACCTGAGTGTGTGTCCTCCCCACCCTGCTCTTCTCACATAGGGCTGGCCTTTGCATTTCTTTTTCTACTGAGGAATTAGCCCCTGGAAGCTGGGTATTGCTGTACATGTCTGCAAGCCCAGAATTTAGAAGGCAGAGGCAAAGGGATCAGAAGTAAAGATCATTCATGACTTCATAGTGAGTTTGAGGTCACTCTGGGTTGCATTAGATACTATCTTTTTTTTAAAAAAAGAACAATAATATTCTGGAGAAAGATATTATTTTTAATGTTTGCACTGTGTTCAATAGTATAGTGAGAAATCTATTACTTCAAAAAAATCTTTTGGCTAGGGCTGGAGAGATGGCTCAGAGGTTAAGAGCACTGACTGCTCTTCCAGAGGTCCTGAGTTCAACTCCCAGCAACCACAACTCACAACCATGTGTAATGGGATCAGATGCCCTCTTCTGGTGTGTCTGAAGATAGTTACAGTGTACTCACATACATAAAGTAAATAATTCTCAAAAAAAAAAAAAAAAAACAACCTTTTGCTGGAGCCACTGGCATGGAACCTGGGCCGTGTCCCTGGGCACCTGATACCACTCACTGTGCACCTGTGGTCCCTTTTGGTTCCTGGTCCAAAATGGCAACCCTCGAGGACCATCAGTATCTAAATGCAGGACCTGGCACCTGAGCTTGCCCCTGTTGATGTCATGGAAGACAAGCAGAAGGGGGGGATGATGGATCTCCAGCACGGCAGCTTTTCCTTAGAACACTAAAAGTGCAGATCTTGACCTATGCGGCTTGGAAACTAAGTGGCTTTCCCAAAACAGAGTTATCAGGAGTGGCCGCAAGCTGGATTCAGCTGGGTTCTGTTACCTGACGGGAGGAAGGCTGGGAGTTCACCTGCTAGGCTGTCACGGGTGAGGCCTAGGGGAGCCTGGAGAGTCTAGTGGGAGCCTGTGTGGACTCTTGGGAATGTTGCCAGCATCTCCCTGTGGAATCTGAACCCAGAACTGGGCCCTGATGCAGACAAGGAGCAACAGAGGGAGGTCCACAAGCAGGGCCCGTGCGGATGCTGCCCGTGCGGACAGTGCCTGTGCGGACGCTGCCCGTCACAAACTCGACCAGGTACCCTCACTAGGAACCAGGTACCTGCTCCTAAAGTGTCACTTGGGTATTCTTTTTATTAAGTTGCATTTATTTGTTTACTTATTTATTTATGGGGTGTGTGTGTGTGTGTGTGTGTGTGTGTGTGTGTGTAGGTCAAAGGACAACCTTTGGGACTGACCTCAGGTGGTCAGACTTGGCAGCTGAGTCTCCTGATAGCCTTCATGTGTTTTCTCACTTGATTTGACAACCTGGTCAGGTGCATGTATTATCATCATTTTATGAATAAATGAATCATGGAATCAAATCACTAAGACATTTGCTAGATAAAAAATGACAGCTAGACAATATTATATTTCCCTTTGTTATTTAAAATACTTGTTTTCCTGTTCTCGGTTACAGGTATGTGTCTGTTTGTAGGTGTGTGGATGTGAATGCAGGTGTCTGAAGAGGTGAGAGAAGCCGGAGTGCCAGGGGCTGGAGTCCCAGGGAGTTGGGAGCTGTCTGACATGGTTGCTGGGAACTGAACTTGGGTTGAATTGCTGTGAAGAGTTCCCATGACCAAAGCAACTCTCATAAAGAAAAACGTTTAATTGGAGCTAGCTTACAATTTAGAGGTTTAGTCCACTATTGTCATGGCGGGAAGCACGGCAGCACCCGGGCGGACGTGGTGCTGGAGAAGGAGCTGAGAGAGTTCTACATCACATCTTGATCCTCGGGCAACAGGAGGAGACTGTGTACCGCACTGGGCCTACCCTGACCCCAAAGCCCTCCTCCACGGTGACACACTTCCTCTAACAAGGGCACACCTCCTAACAGTGCCACTCCCTATGAGGCAAGAATTCAAGCACAGTAGTCTATGGAGGCCACTCCTATTCAAATCACCACAGAAGGTTTTATTTTGATGTACAGAGACAGCCAATGGGAACAGAACAATCAAAATTCCAGGAAACGAGATATTCTTAGGCTTAGAAGCTGTGGTGTAGAGACAGACTGCAGAGGTTACACACCCAGATTCCTTCAGCAGGGGAGGCTGGCAATGTACTGTGAGGAGGGTGTGGGGACCAGCCATTGGGCGTGGCAAGGGTCTGAGGACAGCCAGCCAAGCGCACTGCAGCTTCTCTACAGCCGAACACCACACAGACCCGCACACAGGCCGGTTACCGAGCAGGTCGAAGCGATCCTGCGTGCTGCCTGTCTGGCTGATGGGACCTGAATGAGGCCGGCGGCTGGGCACAAACCAAACAGTTCCTAAGGTGAAAACTGCCGCTGAAATCCCGAGGTAACCTGGGGTTCCTGATGACGTCGAGTGAAGCCCCGCCCTTTCCGGCTGCCTGCTGATTTTGCTGGATTCCCAGGAGGACCTGCAGAGCTCAGAGCCCCGATTTCATCCTTGTTTATAGCTCCTTCCCTAATATGAGATGTAACTTGAGCTGTTCCTCAGAACCAAAAGAGCCTCAGGAAAACACTCTCAGAAGCCCAGACGCGGTGACCCCTTCAGAGTTACCACGCCCCTATTTATAGTTTTGATTTTCCCCTTTGGCTAGCCATCAACTGTCAACTGTCACTTTTGACTGCTGTGGTGTGCTTGCTTCTGCTGACCACTCTCTGTAAGAGCTGCCCAGGCTCTCCACACTAGGTCTGGAAGTCGATGGGAGCTTGGGTTTTGTTTGTTTGGTTTGTCCGTTTTGTTTTGAGTAAACGTAAATAGGCCAAGAGAGAAGGCTGAATTTCCAGAGTGTGTAAATTATCTCAATGCAGCTGTTATAAAAGTTAAATGAATAATAACAGATGTCTAGTGTCACGTGACAGCTAGCCTATAATATTTTGAAAATTCAGTCTGACTGCTCAGCCGCTAACCTTGTTTACTTTTTACTCCGGGCTCTCAGCCAAGCCGTAAATGACTTTCCCAAATCATCCTCTGGTTCTGAGGAATCAAAATACAGTGGAGTCAGCCCAAGTAATGGGAAGGGAATTCATGTTAAGAGATCAAACGACCCGAGTAGAGAAAGTGTGTGAGCTCAGACAGCTTGTCTGTCCTCTCCCTGGCTTTCCTCATCTCTACCTTCGTTTCCCTCTCAGAGACTATTCCCTATCTGTGCAAAGTCGTGTTTTGGCAGTGGTGTTTGCTTATGAGACAAGGTCTCATGCAGCCCGAGTTGGACTTAAAAGGGTGGCCGTGAACTTCCGATCCTCCTGACTCCATCTTCTTGGTGGTGGAACTGCAAGTGTGTCCCAGGAGACCTGGTTTATGCACTGCTGAGGCTCCAACCCAAGGCTCCACACACACACTACCTAGGCAATACTTTATCGGCTGAGCTATACCCTTAGGCTTGGACTGTCACACTTCTGGGTAGGTCAACTCTTCACACTATGCACGGTCTTAGCCCAAATGCAACTCTTCGTGACCTTGTATCTCCAATGCCAGCACCGCTCAATTCAGCCCTTGTGTCTGAGAATGTTTGCCCTGGTTTGGGCTGAGTGTCTGCCCCTGGTTAGATTAGCCAGTCAGGAAGCCGAGTAGGGAAAGGCCTTATTGCTCAAGGAGCCTGTCAGCCTGCAGGCAGGCTGCCTCAGAGAACTGTTTGGCAAGGGCGAAATGACCAGCTTGATTTCAGAACTGACAGTGCCATGTCAGATATTTTGTACTTGGCCAGTAAAAGATACAGTGCAGAAGAATAAATTAATAAAAAAAAAAAAAAGACACAATGCTTGGCATTTTGATGGCCCCTTTGTAACAGTGAAAGTAACTCAAGACAATAGCAGATACAATGCTCCAGAATCCTGACATGGTTAAGTAGACCATTTGCTTTACCATCCAAAGTTTTCCACTTCTTGGTTTCTTGCTTTAGAAGAAATATGCCCAAACCAATCTATATTGTAAAAGCTACTTCAGTTTGCATACATTAAGTTATTTTGCTTCCATGCAAGTGCACATAGACATACAGATTACGTAATTTGATCCTATGAATCAAAAGCAGATTAAGTGTGTCCCAGAACGTCACCTGGACCTCTGATTCCCAAGTCCTTTCTCATCAATTTCACTTCCTCGCTCCTGGGCTGACTGGGTCTGAGACTTCCCTGCTCCTCGGCTTCCTCTCGGACCCTCCTCTGTTAGGTTCCCTCGCTCACTGCTGTGCTGGCCTCTAAGGGAGACGGCCTTTGCCGTGCCATGCTTACGGCTGCAGGATCCCAGTGTCCTGGGTCTCCAGCAGTGCCTGTCTTCCATTCATTTGCCATCGGTCTGCTCCAAGCTCTTTCCCAGCCTCGTTCCTTCCCTTTATCAGGGGCGTGGGGGGAGACACCACTTAACTTCTATTCTGTTTCTTCCCTTTGGTTCAGTGTGAGAAGGAATTCATTTTCTCATAGTGAATCTCAATCTTTCTGTTTCTCTTGCAATCCATTAGACTATGGTGTATCTCTTCAACTGCTCTCTGTTTACCTCGATAGAAACGCTTTCTAATCTTGTAACCTCTTTGCATAGAAATTGAATGTACCACAGATGTAAATGTAAAACACAAAGCCACAAACCTTTTAGAGAAAAATCAGAGAGCCTGGAATCAAATGAAGGTTTGAGATGGAATGCAAAGGCATGAGTCCTAAGAGAAAGAGGGATTCATTAGATGTCAGTGAAATGTTAAAGTTCTTCAGAAGACACCAGAGAAAACTAAAAGTCAAGCCACAGACTGAGGAAAATATTCAAAAACCCTCCTATCTGATTAAAAAATATAATAATTCAGAACATGTAAAGACTCTCACAATTGGGAGTTGGAGAGATGGCTCAGTGGTTAAAAATACTTGCTCATTCAAAAGACCCAGGCTTGAGTCCCAGCACCAACATGGTGGCTCGCAAACACCTGTGGCCCACAGGTGTGCACCAGGTGCACCTGCATCCATGAAGGCAAAGCACTCATTTGAGAGTCTAAAGACCCTTACAATCCAATTAGAATAAAACACCATCTTCAGAAAAAGCTACAGACTTGAGCAGACACTTCTGCCCAGAGCAGGTACGGAAGGGCAAGCAAACAGACGAAGAGCCCTCCACACGCTTGGCAGAGGGCGCACATGGCGGGACATGCAATAAAAGCTGCAAGGCCACACCACGGTGCAGGGGACGCTCCGGTCACAGGTATCACGTCCCGACACACTGTAAGCCAGAGTAAATACTCTCAGCCTGCCAGACCCCAGCGCTTAGCCCAGGTCACCCGAAGGATTCTCAGAACACCTGTGTGCGACTATTGGTTAAAACTAACACAAGCACATTTTATAACGAGGTACAGAAGAGCTTGTGCAATTTATCAAATATCTGTTTACAGAAAACAGCAGCACAGCACAGTATAGAACACTGATCTCACAGCGGGGGCTCCTGGATTGTAAACGACTCGCATACTACATTTGCTAGTCCGGAAGGTCCCAATTAAAAATGCAGAGTTCAGTTTCTACCGACTAGTTTCTATCAATTAGATATCATCTAAAGTCAAAAGCTAAACTTTTAAAAATGGTACTATTAAGTGGAAAATACAAAGCAAGGAACCTCTGTTATTATTGAAGGCAGAGACAAACTGTCCTGTTCATCACACACACACACACACACACACACACACACACACACATTCATCTTGGACATGTGTGTGTGTTCTACTTGGAAAAATGTTAGCAGCTTTCTTATGAAGTTCAGTGTGTGTCCGGCAGCCCCACTCCCCAGGACTTACTAATAGAAATGAAATGTATGCCCACACAGAGACCCACATACTACTTAAAATGGTTACAAACTGGAAGCAACCTGAATATCCATCCATCAAATAGGAAATGAGTTGTAATGCAGCTATACAAGGAAATGCTTCTCACCAATCAAGCAGAATGAGCTACATACAGCAGCTTGGGGATCTCAAAAGCATTGTGTTAACTGAAATATGCCGCACACACAGGCTTGGCTATCAAGCAAAAAGCTTTCAGCTTGAATGACATTTTTATGACATTCTGAAAAAGTCAACACTACAGAAACAGAAATCTGTGGGTGTGAGGACCTAGGTTAAGGGGGGAACGTTGGAAGATTATGACTGCTGGGGAGTCTGTTGGGTTGCGTGTGGCTCTCCCTCAAGACTCATGGACCTATAAAACTAATATAAAATCTTTTAAAACAAAATCTCCTATCCTAAAGAGCCACACCTCCCAACATGTACCCTGCTCTCCTCGGTGCTTACTGACTGTGAGGTCTCTTCGGGAGGGAAGATCTTGTCTGGTTCCCGCTCTGCTAATACTTCCTCGTTGTCTGTCATGAGCCACGGCTGCATTCATTTCCAGAAATGCAAGATGAACAGGACAGTTTTCTCCGCACTCAATATACAGCCTGAGAGCTAATTAGAGCCCTATCCCATGTCTTTCTAGAATCTTTCTTTGTTAATTAATTTATTTATTCACTGCCTCTCAATCAAGGCCCCCTCCCTCTTCTCCTCCCAGTCCACCTCCACCAGTCCCTGCTCCCACCACCTCCTCCCCTTTTTCTCAGAGAAGGAGAAGCCTCCCTTGGGACCAGGGACATCAATTCGCAGCAGAACTAAGTGCATCCTCCCCCACTGAGGCCTGACCGGGCAGTCCAGTTAGGGGAAGGAGATCCAGTGGCCGACAGCAGAGTCAGAGACAGCCTGTGCTTCAGATGTTAGAGAACCCACACGAACACCAAACTGCATATCTTCTGCACGTATTTGGTTGGTGGTTCAGTCTCTGTGAGCCCCCATGGCCTCAGGTTAGTTGACTCTGTAGGTCTTCTTGTGGTGTCCTTGACCTCTCTGGCTGGCTCAGTCCTATGCTCGACTCTTCCACACAACTCCCTGAGCTTGGTCTGATGTTTGGTTCTGGGTCTGTAC
The DNA here is from genome assembly GCA_964023405.1 of Apodemus agrarius. NCBI lineage: Eukaryota > Metazoa > Chordata > Mammalia > Rodentia > Muridae > Apodemus > Apodemus agrarius. The sequence continues at coordinate 68,008,644 of OZ030022.1, read as the reverse complement.
ATCTGATTCCATCCACTACCTCTCAGGAGTCAGTTATGCTAGGCTCTTTTCTACAAGCATAGCAGAGGATCATGAATTGTATCAGGGGTTGGCTCTCTCCCATCGGATGGATCTCACGTTGGGCCAGTCATTGGTCGGCCATTCCCTCATCTTTCTAGAATCTTCAGGGAGGAGTCATCTAGACTTGAGGCTGATCTTTTGTCTTCTGTTTGGCTTCAGTTTGGTGAAGTCCAAGTGTCCCTTCCATCTGGTGGAATTCTTTTCGGTGGGCTGCCAAAGACCTCCTGATAGTTCGGTGGAGGCTGTTCAGTCCTTCCTGTAGTCTCCTCCTGGGATCTGGACTGTTCATTCCATCCTCCTTGGCCTTCGTTCCCACCTTCATTCTGGAGGCGTTGCTCTGGCTGCTCACAGGCTGTATTAGTCTGGGTTCTCTGGAGTCACAGAACGTATGGGCAGTCTCTGTGTAGTTAGGGAATTTGTCCATGACTTACAGTCTGTAGTCCAACTCCCCAGCAATGGTCAGCAGCAGCTGTGGATGGAAGTCCAAGGATCTAGCAGTTGCTCAGTCCCACGAGGCAAGCCGGCAAGGAAGAATCAGTCTTCCTTCTTTCAATGTCCTTATATATGAGTCTCCAGTAGAGGGTGTAGCCCAGATTAAAGGTGTGTGTCTCCATGCCTTTAATCCCAGATGATCTTGAACTGGAATCCATAGCCACTATGCTTCAAGATCTCCTTGCTAAGTCCAGGTCAGAAACTTGTATCTCTGAGCCTCCAGATTAGGATCATAGGTGAGCCTTTCAGTTCTAGATTGTAGTTCATTCCAGATATAGTCAAGTTGACAACCAGGAATAGCCACTACACAGGCTTTGTGCAGGCTACTCCGGGTTATTCACCAGCATCTAGTATCTAACAGGCTCCTAATTCTTAGTCATTTTTTTCTTTTCTACCACATTTTCCCCTTGGAGGTGAGAACCTTCCCTTTTCTATGCATTTTTCTTGTTCTTTTTTTGTTTTGTTTTGTTTTTGTTTTTGTTGTTGTTGTTGTTGTTGTTGTTGTTGTTTGAGACAATCTCTTCCTTGTAGCCCAGGATGCCCTTGAACTGACTACATAGCCCAAGGCCAGCTTTGGCTTGGTCATCCTCTTGCCTTAGTGCCCCCAGTGCTGAGAATACAGACCTGGGCCACCATGTCCAGCTGGAATTTCACGCTTTTAGGGAGACTTCTTAAAAGTCTCACAAAATACTTATTTGCATTGGAATTTAATCACAAAGCCACAAGTGCACTGTGATACTTAGACCCTTACTTCACATAACACAATGGTTTGACTGTCTCCCAAATTCATATGTTGAAAATGTAACCCCCAATGCAGAACTATGGAGAGGTAAGACTTAGGGTCTGGGCTCTGCCTTCCGTCAATGAATTGACTGTGTCACTATGGGAGGGACGGAGGGAGGGAGGGAGGGAGCTGTTGTCGTCGTGGGTTTCCATACAGGAGTGATTCTGCATCCTCTCTTGCTCTTCCTCTCTACCATGGGATGCTGCCGCTAGAAGCCCTTCACCAGACGTCAGCCCTCTTACCTTGTACTTTACAGGCTCCAGGGCTGGAGGAAATGTCTTTATTTTCTAAGTAACCCAGACCCAGGTGTTCTGTTTCAGCTGCAGAAAATAGACTAAGATGGGTAGACATGCATCCGGCTAAAAATAGAAGTTCCGGTGGATGGTAGACTTGCAAGACCACAGTTCTGTGAACCTTATGGTAAAGATCGATCTGAATAAGCATAAACTGAGAAAGTTTGCTGAGGAGCTGAGCATTCACACGGCCTTAAAGTAGTGCCCCTCCGCCAGCTTATGGTAGTAGCAAGGAGGAAAACAGAAATTGCACCAAATTAACATACCCAATGAAGAGCAGGTGGTCACATCATGTAGCCTCCAGATGAGGCCTTCTGTACACTGCATTACTGATGTGGTGTTCCATCTGTATGTACATGATCTAAATCGAATCTCAAGGAAACGTCACACAAACCAAGGCTGAGAGATGGTCTATAAAGTAACTGGCTTGTGCTTTTCATAAAATGCCAATGTCATCAAGATCATAACAAAGCCAATGACTTGTTCGAGATTTTGGCAGACTGTGGAAACATAATCAAATACAAATGTGACCCTGGACTAAATCCTGCACTAAAGGGAAACAGGACGCTCTGAAGGACATCACTGAGGCACAGGACTTGCTGCGCACATATCAGATCTGGTTTCCCTCCTCTGTCTTCAGAGCCACTGTCTTAGCTTAATCTCAGCACTTCTCCTTTTAGAAGCCTCCTAGAACTTTCCAATGATATTATAAGTTCATTGGCTTATCCTTCCAACCTGTCTTTGTATTGTCATTCAGAAATCAATTACTTCTTACAGTACGGACCTGGCCAGGCTTTCCTCCTGAGTGGATGGCGTCTGTGTCTAGTTCTCCCTCCCTGGCACAGCCGCCTTTCTCCACATGAATGCGGATCTACTTGCCCTTTCCTTCCCTCATCTCCTAAGAGGATCCAGTTGATTGGTTCTTCTGTCATGGGTAGTCATAACATAATCTCCAGCGTAAAACAACAAAGACGGGATTGCAACGGAGTATGCCAGCAAGAAAAGCAGCTATTTTAAATCTTTTGATGAAGTATGAAACGTAATTTGGGGGGAGGGGGGCTCCTGTGAAATAACCCCATTGCATTTCTTAAAAAAATTATCTTTATAAAATAAATAAGTGTCAAATGCCCGTGCTAACCAAAAGGAAAGAGAGAATGAAGATCCGTTTGCTGGCTAACTTCCATCCTAAAATTTCCTGTGAAGCTATTAGACACAGCCAGCTAAGGATCTTATTATATGAGTCAGAATTATTCTATTAGAAGTCATTTTCCCCTGTCACAGCTGGTGCTGAGAGTCATATGTCATAAGACTCCCTCTGTCCCCAAAGTTTAGAACACTTGCTGAGTGGAAAGTAAATCAGTGTTGTTGGACTAAGTGACCTGTGGGTTCCCAAGAGAACGCTCTTTTATATTTTAGTTATGTGCTGAAAACTCATGGCTTTTCCTGCCTGTTTGGACTTTCTCCTACTTCCCATCTGTTTACTTCCTACAATTTTGCCAAAACGTGGCTCCATCATTCTTCTTAATCAACAAGGAATTTTTGCTTGTTGATTAACAAAAGGAATTGCTTTTAGTCATGAATTGATAAAACTCACTTGTTCTGTACTTATCGAATAAGACTTGGCAACAAGTGAGTTCTTGCCTAGAATTCATGACTAGTTCTATATATTAATATCTGTCCCACGAGTCTACACCTACACTGCATTTTAATGTGTCTGCTTTAACCACTGTCAGTCATTTTCTTACGACTCCAAGCTATGTTAGCGTAATGAGTACAGAGAGAAGACTGTGATTTTACTGGATGAGATTACGCATTGCCAGGGTGAAGATTATTTGTTCTGCTCTGTGTTGCTTTGAATAGTCTCCCATAGTCTCTCTCAGACATTGGAATATGTAACCTCTAGTTGGCGGCACTGTTTGGGAAGGCCTAGGAAGGCCTAGGTTGGCGGCACTGTTTGTTTGGGAAGGCATCGGAAGGCCTAGGTTGCACCGTGCCTGCTGCTTCCTCACGATGGACTCATCCTTCTGGAAGTGTGAGCCCAAATGTCCTTCCTTGGTCATGGTGTTTTATCAGAGCAATAGAAAAGGAACTGAGACATGGTCTGTATATTCTATAAAGTCAGGGGAATTCTAATTTGTGATTAAGCAACCGTGTTCGTTTCCACACAGGAGAGACGGTCTTTGTAATTCTGTACTTCAAAAAGGATGCTGACATGCCAGTCCAGGTATATTCTGTTTACTTTAGATGTTTCTCGTGAGTCACAGGTCCTTGCCTTATGTGAAGCAGCACGTTACTCAGAACAGCTGCAGTCTCTAAGCTACAGAGCCATTTAAAGTTATCGTACTTGAGCTCAAAGTCATCAAGGATTAATGATTAGATTCCAGGAAACTGATGAAAAAACCCGTGTCACCCTCTTGCTTTTCCAGAGAATATTACTGTGTTATCAACGTCCGTAGAAGTTTCCAGAGTATTAACTGATGTTCTTATTACTCAACAGTCTCAAACACCATAAATTAACAGTCTAAATGGGGCAAATAACAGCTGTTCTGCCCACCTTCTAGGTTTGCGAGAAATCTATAAAAAGCATTCACAGGAGAAAGAGAAAGGTGAGATTCTAATGTTACATGCTATTAATAAGTACAAATAGTTCCTAAATACCATCACAGAAATGTAAATTTGGGGAAACTGTCTAACATTACCTCTTGACTACAGGGAGATATACAGTCTGCTGACATTAAGAAGAGTAATTCTCAATGCCTTCATCCCATTCTTTGTCAACGTTAGGCATGCTTAATAACCTGCACTGAGGCAGACCTATCATATATGAGTCAGGGTTCTCTAGAGGAACAAAGTAGTAGAATTACATAGATATGCCTATGCATCTATCTATCTATCATCTATATATCTATATGTCTGTTTGTCCATCTATCATTGATATATCTGTTCTGACTTGTTATGCTGAACACCAAAACCAAAGCAATTTGGGAGGAAAGATTTTCTTTCATCTTACAAGTTACAATCCATTATTGAGGAAAGCTACTTCAGGAACTCAAAGCAAGAGCCTGAACTAGAAATCCTGGAGGAATCTTACTAGCTTACTCCTAGGTTCACATTTAGCGTCCTTTCTTATACAGCCCAAACCCACCTGCCTAGAGATAGCAACACTCATTGGCTGTTCCTTCCTACATCACTTTTAGTAAAGATGACCACAAGGCCGATCTGGTCAAGCTAGTCCTCCGGTTGAGGGTCTCTCTACCCAGGTGACTCTGGGATTATGTCAAGTTGATAGTGGGAGTTACATGTGTGTGTGTGTGTGTGTGTGTGTGTGTGTGTGTGTGTTGATAGTTCACCAATGGCTGGCTATATAAACTGAAGAAGCAGAGAAACCAGTAGCCACTCTAAGAAGCTAGAAGCCTCAGAACAAGAGAAAGCAATAATGTGGCCACAGTCTGTGGCTGAAAGATTGGCGGCGTCCTAGACAGTCAGAGGTGTAGGTCTCGATTTAAAGATCAAAGACACCGTAGTATGATGTCTGCCTATGGTATGGGCCAGGGGACAATGCATCTATTCAAGAAAAAATAATCAAGTTTTGACATTCTGAGGGCTTCCTTCTACTTACTGTTCCCTTGGGGTCCTGGCCTACTGAACGGGGACCTGAGCCTACACTCAGGTTGCTTTGCTCCCTCAGTTCACTCGGCACATGCGGGGTGTCTCTGGAAACACCCTCACAGATCCATTTTGGAAGTGTTCCTGACTGCCTTGCTAGGTATCTTTCAATCCAACCACTTGCTATAACAAGCCTGTCCTGTCAACTCATCTCCCAAACACACCTCAAGCCCTGCTTAGTCTCCCAATAAACAGCATCACAAAGTCATAAGTTTGCCTAATGTGATCTAAAATGACTGAAAATACCTTCTTGTCCTAGAAGGCGAAGTTCCCCAAGAGGCTCTTGTTCTTCCCTGACGTCTCATAACTTACATACTGTGGGATAAAGTTGCCAGTACTCAAGTGCCAACACAGCAAGTCGGCATTGTATTACCTGGCAAGACTACGACGGAGACAAAGACATCTCTCTAATATGTCTTATGTGTGTGCATGCCCATACTTTCTTTTTTCTTTCTTTTTTTTATGTTTTTACCTTTTTTTTATTCTATATTCTTTGTTTACATTCCAAAGGCTTTCCCCTTTCCCAGTTACCCCCCCCCACCATATGTCCCATAAGTCCTCTCCCCCCCCAACTATTCCCCAATCACCCCCCTACCATTTCTCTGTTCTGGTACTCTCCTACAAAACTGGATCCAATCTTTTCAGGCCCAAGGTCCTCTCCTTTCTTCTTCTTGGGAATCATTTGACTTGCTAATTTAGAAGCCTTGAGTATTTAGGGCTTCTGGGCTCATTAATATCCACTTATCAGTGATTGCATTTCATGTGTATTCTTTTGTGATTGGGTTAACTCGCTTAGGATGATATTTTCCAGATCTAACCATTTGCCTACAAATTGCATGAATTCATTATTTTAAATTGCTGAGTAGTATTCCATTGTGTGTGTGTGTGTGTGTGTATGTATGTATATATATATATATATATATATATATATATATATATATATACATACATACCACATTTTCTGTATCCATTCCTCCTTTGAGGGATATCTGGGCTCCTTCCAACTTCTGGCTATTATAAACAAGGCTGCTATGAACATAGTGGAGCATGTGTCTTTTATGTATGCAGGGGAATCCTCTGGGTATATGCCCAGGAGTGGTATGACAGGATCCTCTGGAAGTGACATGCCCAATTTTCTGAGGAACTGCCAGACTTATTTCCAGAGTGGTTGTACCAACTTGCAATCCCACCAACAGTGGAGGAGTGTTCCTCTTTCTCCACATTCTCGCCAGCACTTGTTGTCTCTTGAGTTTTTAATCTTAGTCATTCTGACTGGTGTGAGGTGGAATCTCAGGGTTGTTTTGATTTGCATTTCCCTGATGACTAATGATGTTGAACATCTCTTAAGGTGTTTCTCAGCCATCAGAATTTCTTCTGGTGAAAATTCTTTGTTTAGCTCTGTACCCCATTTTTTTGATAGGGTTATTTGATTCTTTGGGGTCTAACTTCTTGAGTTCTTTGTATATATTGGATATTAGCCCTCTGTCGGCCATACTTTCTTAAAATGGAAGACCTAACAGTTACAGTCGCCATGTCAGTAACCAGCAACATGGGGTGTTGTGAGCATCTCCTTCTAGGACACATTCTGTACTTCCTCTGTCTTCAGCAAATACCTCTCAGCAAGTTTGGGTCCTTTATCTGGAGGGACAACCCATCTCAAGTCCTAAAGGGTCTAGGCCATTTGTCATCCTGCCTGGATTTGATTCGAATGTTGACGTTCCCCATTAATTTTAATAATGGCTTGGTAACACTAATAGATGGCCTCCTGTACTCCAAATTGCTATGGCCTATATGGGTGGATCCCGGAAACCTAACTGAGAGCGGTGGGGTTGGGTGGGCTGTGAGCTCAGATGGAGACATATTGGCAGCTTGGTGAGTTTATTATGCACAGCAAAGTGAGGAGGTGGGGAGGTCTTCGTAGGAAGTAGTTTCAGTGGGAGGCATGATCAGGTCATCCTCTGGGAGGAGAAGCGGTGGTCCGTGCTCTGCAGTGATCAGGTCACCCTCTGGGAGGAGAAGCCAAGGTCCGTGCTCTGCAGTGATCAGGTCACCCTCTGGGAGGAGAAGCCGCAGTCCGTGCTCTGCAGTGATCAGGTCACCCTCTGGGAGGAGAAGCCGCGGTCCGTGCTCTGCAGTGATCAGGTCACCCTCTGGGAGGAGAAGCCGAGGTCCATGCTCTGCAGGAACTGTTTTCAGCTAAAGGTCAACCTTTTGTCAATCAGCATCCTTGCTCTCAACTGGGGAAAGCCTTGCCATTCCCATGAACCTGCAGCCTTGGGGGGCTTGCCATGACCACGCTTATGTTGTGAATGCTCTTTCATCCAGTGGGACACTTGCCCCCCTCGCACACACCAAACACACTTTTCCCTAATTCTGTTTTGGAGTAGTTCTATCACATACTTCTTTCTCAAATGTCTTTGTCACCGACTTTTCAACAAGCCCCAAGTCCCTGTCCCTCTCCCATTTCCTGTAGCCAGTGGCTTGGTGTAAAGTTACACTTGACCGTGTTTCTCTCCAAGAGCAACTCATGACCAGATGGATGTCCCACAGTTCTGCCCGCCGGGAAGGTTCCCATCACCACCATCCTCAGGGGTGTCTAGAAAGGTCCGATAACATAAGAGTTGTCCACTTTCAGGCAGTGTTTGTGTAATATGTAGAACCATCTATAATCCAAGGCCTATCCAGAGTCTTTTCTCCTTTGTCAACTGATCATAGACATACACTTAGGGACAAAGGCACTGCAGCAGGAGTGGAGGACCATTTCTTCATTAACTGATTTGACCCCTTAGGATCTGCTCAGGCTCATTTATGCAAGAACTACTTTTATTTGGTGATGGATTACTGCTGTGCACACCCAACTATGTAGCTTGTTGGTGAGATCATAGCCAGTTCTAGTTCAAGGTCAGGCATTCAGTTTCCTGTAGGGCTCAAGGGCAGGTCAAGATCTGTCTCTCGAAGGAAGAAGTTGTCTGCAATGACAGCAAAGTGTTACTCAAAAATCCCGAGGGTCTTTCCTGTGACCCACCCATGGAGCCTGCCGAAGACTCCGCACAGCCCTCCTCTGTCTCAAGTCTTAGTGGGTCTGCTGGGTCTAAGAGACAAAGAAGCCTGAGTAGCAGCTGGATCTGCTGTAGAGCCTTCCCTTCCATTCTGGGCCCACCCTAACCAGCAGCTTCATGTCCTTCAGGTACGGGTTGTATAACACACCTGAGAGAAGAATGTGCTGCCTCAAAATCCAACAGCTACACAGGGTGTTGTGCTTGTTTCGTTTTGTTTTGTTATGTTTTGTTTCTCTGAGATAGGGTTTTTCTGTGTAGACCTAGTTGTCCTGGAACTTACTCTGTAGACCAGGCTGGCCTTGAACTCAGAAATCTGCCTGCCTCTGTCTTCCAAGTGCTGGGATTAAAGGCGTGTGCCACCACTGCCCGGCTTGTTGTGCTTTCTTTTTCTTGGTTGTAGGAGGAGTCAGGTACAACAAGTATTCTTTATTCTTTATTTTATAAGAGATACCTTGACATACCCTAAACCACTATACTCCTAAAATTCCCGAGATGGGAATCCCTTGAATTTTAGTTGAACGTATTTCCTGACAGATAGTCGCTTTTCCAGCAATTCCAGGATAGATGGCACTATCATTTACCTGATTCAATCATCAGCATGTTACAGTGCAACAGACCAGGGTAGTATTTTGTGGAAGGGATAAATGATCAAGGTCCTGTGAAATAATGCGATTGACTTCTGAGGTAGAGTTAAAAAGGCATTTTGCTGATCTTCCTAGATGAAAACAAACTGCTTTCAGGTGGGCTATATGGGCAGGTACAGAGAGGAAAGACATTTGCTAGATTGCCAACTACATACAGGTTCTACGAGGTGTATTATTAACGTGCTCAAGCAAAGAAATCACATCTGGTAAGTGGTACAATTGGAGTCACGACTTGACCAAGCTAATGGCAGACCATCTGGCTTCTGCAAAGGCCAAAGAGGGGTAGATGGTGAGAACTACCACTTAGGTCTCTTTCAAGGTCTGTGTGGTGGTCCTTAGCTCTGCAACCTCTCTGGGGATGCATTTTGTTTTCTTTTGTTTTGATTTTCTCAGACAGAGGACTCCCTGATGCTTTTCCTCAACAGCCGCCACTTTACAAGCCATAGAGAAGTACTGTGGGACTCCGCCAACTGTGATTGCATTTATCTCAGTTGTACGTCTTGGGAAATAACCACAGAACAGGGACCCAGTGGATCCACTGTGAGTTGGACCAGGGCTAAAACCACGATGAATATCTGGCCTCTATCAGCCCCAACTTTAACTGGGGCCCAGGGGTGCTGTTTGTGACCTCCCCAAGTCAACACGTGTTCAAAGCTGGTGTCCAGCAGGGGAGAATGGGAGAAAGTTTAACCGGATAACTGTTTGGTAGTATACCAGCAAACCTCCTCACGGCAACCGCCTCCCTTCTATTGAAGGGGTTATGGTATAAACTGGCTCAAGACTGGAGGTTGACTAAGGGTCATGATTCAAGAAAGATATTTGTTCTCTAGAAAGAAACCAAGTTTTCTGCTTATACAGATCAAGAAATAATTTAGTAGACTTCCTACCTATTTCACTTCTGAGAAGACTGTGATTAATCAGCCCAGGCCATCAGTCTGCTTGAATAAGACCCTGGGGATCACTGCTCTGCCCGCTGCTCTGCCCGCTGCCCTGCCCGCTGCTCTGCCCGCTGCTCAGCCCCGCGCATCGCTTGCCTTATCTCCGCCCTCCTGCCACACTTTGAGTCTCACACTCAGATTTTGTTTTGGAGGAAACTTGAACTAAACTAAATCAATTTCCCTTCAATGTTGGGCCTTTCAGAGAAGGTTTGTTGCTCACAGCAACTGGTTTAATGTCACAGCGTTAGATTATCATTGATGTCACAAGAGAAGGAGATTTCAAACTTAGTTTGATTTCAGAACCCCACGGCGTGGTGACTCTCTTGTTCAGTTCTGCCTCCCAAGGCTCAATATACAAGTCAAGTAATATGGTGGCTTGAATATGGCTTGTCATCTCTGACAGCTGAAATCTGATTACCACTGTGACTTGTTGAGACATAGGACTAGCGGGCTATGGGGCAGCAGTCCTTGACACTAGACTGCTGCTTTTCTCACGGGAATAGATCGCACCACAGCAGTTCAGCACCCCTCCTTTTTATCTTCCATTGGACCCTTTGTCCCAGTTTTCACCGGGGGCCCCAGAGAATCTGAGCGGATGTCAGTGCAGTGCTTCTGGACTCCCCAAACTGGGAGCCAAAGGAAACTACTTTCCCTAATAAGTTATCCAGTCTCAAATATTCTTTTACAGCAACAGGAAATGGACTAAGACATTTTTCAAAAGAAACAATTCTTTGGTTTTCTTTTTTTTTTCTTTTTAAAGATTTATTTATTTATTTTATGTATATGAGTACACTATAGCTGTACTGATGGGTGTGAGCCATCACGTGGTTGCTGGGAATTTGAATTCAGGACCTCTGCTTGATTGGTCAGCACCACCTTAAAGATTTATTATATCTAAGTACACTGTAGCTGTCTTGAGATACACCATAAGAGGGCATCAGATCTCATTACGGATGGTTGTGAGCCACCACGTGGTTGCTGGGATTTGAACTCAGGACCTTTGGAAGAGCAGTCAGTGCTCCTAAACGCTGAGCCATCTTTCCAGCCCCTTCTTTGGTTTTCTTGAGTAAATAGTTTTAAAAGTGTGTTCAGGTTTTCTCAGTACCCATCTATCTGTTTGCTTGTTTTTCCTCTCTAATTAATATTTATCAGTGTCTGGGTGATTTGGTCTAAAGTTCTCCTCTCATAAAGGTTTTATGTTTTTTGCTTTTATTAGTAGTAGGGTGTGTGCATGGTGTGTAAGTGCAGATGTGCACATGCCAGGGCACTTCTGTAGAGGTCAGAGGTCAGAGGCTGTGGGTCTGGGAATGGAACTCAGGTTATAAGGTTTCTACAGCAAGCACTTTTACCTGATGAGCCATCTGACCAGCCTCAAAGACTATCTTTCTGTTTGTCTGATTGTTCATCTGTCCATCCATCTGTCCACTGTCTCTCTAACCATCTGTCTCTCTGTCTGCCCATCCATCCATCGTCTGTCTGTCCATCTATTTGCCTGTCTCTCTGTCTGTCTATGTATTTGAGTCAGGGTCTCACTATGTGCCCCTGGATGGCCTGAAACTCACTATGAAGGTCAGGCTGGGCTTGAACTCACAGAGATCTGCCTGTTTCCCAAGTGCTGTGATCAACATACCTGATATGGTTTTACTTTTAAACAGAGAATTTTGCATCCTTGAGTCAGATAGACACTATCTCTATGTTAGAAGTGTATTTATGGTTCAGATTTGAATGGGTTCAAACTTATGTGGACCTATGCTTAAAGGAATGCCTGTTTTAATTTGCTTCTGCAGATATTTTAGAATAGTCTGAATTTGTTAGAATACTCTGAAATTTTAGGGCCTAAAAATATGTGACTGGTGCCACCTGATCCTGAAGGTCATACTGCTGAGATTAAATTTGTCTAATCTTTGATATGGCTGTTTTATATTTTGAAATTTTTAGGTCAATATATAAACAAAAAGCAAATAAGCAAACAAAACAGTCAACATTTCCAGGGTTACTTCTCTTATCACACAGCAGAAGGGGGTATATTTTGGGGGTGTATTGGTGTGTTCTTGTTATTGAGGGCATGAACTTGAGCTGATAGTTGACTAAGAAGAGAGTCTTCTGGACAGGCGTGCGTTTAGTTGATAGAGTAATTTCTAGCAAACGTGAAGTCTTTCCTTTCTTAAAAGTTGTTCTATGGAAAGTCAAGAAGAGACAATTGACTCGCTTTTATCCAGCATTGACCAATGAGAAGGGATGTGTAGCTTTTTGTGGTATTTTAAAGTTAATGTAGCACAGCTCCTGTGTGATGAGGGGGCTAGAGGTCAGGTAGAAGAGGGAAACAGAAAACCAGGCTCTGAACTCACCCCACCCCACCTTAGGACACTGTTTCAAACAGCCTCTGGGGCTCATGCATCTGTGAACTGCTTCGGGGGAGCCATGTCCCCTGAGTGCCATAGCGCACCCACCCCCAGTCGCAGAGCCGCCAACCTGTGACTCGGGTGATTTCTGCGGGGAAGCAAGGCTGGGTCCAGGCTTCTTTCCCTGGTTGTTTATCTTCCCTTCCTAGAAGCCTCATCTGTGCCTGGTAGATAAGTTAGTCTCAGCGTTGTGGGTCTTGGGTAGTTAGTTATGCCTGTCGTTTTAAATGAAAAGCCAGCCAGAGACTACAGTGGACCAATAGTCTAGGAACAGACAGCATTCTCCATGAGTTCTACAGTCAGTTTGCTGGTGAGGACTCCTGAAGCAAACTAATGGAAAATGGGGGTGTTCGGGTCATTTGTTTGTGTGTTTTTATTCTCTGAATGATTTTATTGGGGAGCCGAGGCTATGCCCAGGGTAAGGAGACTCAGACGGAAGATGCGTCCGTGCTACAGCTGGATAGGTCCCTGGAGCTCAGGACAGTCCTTGTGGGGAACAGAGGAAGGCAGTTAAAAGTGGGCAAAGAAGATGATGGGACTTAAGCTTAGACTCCGGCTTAGGCAGGGGTTTCAGGTGAAACCTGGACTTCCTGTGAGGAAAGGAGCAGCATCCTGAGGTGATTTAGGGCTTCAGGGACCAGGATGGAGGTGCAGTTGCATCATCTGCCCATAATAAAAGAGGCAGTGTGATCCGCCCTCTAAACGTACCGAAGAAAGGCCTGTGTTAAAATACGGATAGCAGGAATTGTTGTTTGTAATGACAGACCCAAAATGACCAGATCAAAGACTGGACACCATCTAGGCCTCCTAGCCTGGCGTCTCAGAGTGGAAGGCGGGGCCTTTGGCGCTGGGATAGAAGGCGGAATCTGATGGCAACAGTAACAACTACAAACTGTGACACAGCAGAGAAACGGTCGGGCGGGCGGGCGGGGTGAGCAGAGAAAGAACAAACGCTTCACTGGCCTCAGGGCCTTTGCTAGGTGAGGGTATCAGCGGCGTGGCTGGGGCAGAACACACAGCTGGGCCTCTGCTCGAGGACGGTGCCTGGTCTCCAGTCCCACTGTCAGGGCCAGACACTGAGTCTAACTTCAGCACGAAGGCCTTTTTGGATTGGGTAGCAGTTTGAGACCCTGGAAAAACTGTACCATGAACATTTCCTGGGTATCTGTGTCATTCTGTCTATTAGTCTGAGAGGCATCTGTTATATAAGCCACTTTATTTTCTGCTATTTAATGTGATTTGTCAAGTCAAAATCTTACTCCTGTGACTATATGAAAACATCCAACAGAATCTGTTACTTTGGACATTGTCCATACAGTCAAAAGTGATGTAATTAAACTACACATCCACATTTGCAGTTCCCTCACCTTTTGTCAGTGAGAAAAGCTCACTTGGTTCAAGAAACATGCAAATAGCTCTTACCAGCTCCCTGTAAAGTACCAGTGTTTCAACGAGAGGAGAGATCATAAACAGGACCCACCAGAACTGGAGATCTGGAGACACATGGGCCAAGGAGAGGAAGAGCAGAAGGAAGAGCCACTTTAGAGGGAAGATGACTAAGTTTGTCTTAGACATGGTATGGGAAAGCTGATAATGGGCCACCTAGCAGAGCGCAGGAGAGGCTGCAGTGGAGCCAATAATGGGGGCGGTCTGCTTAGCAACGGTCGGTCCCTAAAGCCATGAAGTAAGACAGCCAGACTGACAGGACTGTGAAGACTGCCACTGCTAAAAGGAGCAAACTTAGAAAAGGAATACTGAGGAGGAGCCTGGAGATCAGAAGGGAAGACTCAGAGGTCCGGGGCAACAACCAGGCAGATCAAGAGACTCAGAGGTCCGGGGCAACAACCAGGCAGATCAAGTGGCTGGAGAAGCGGCTATGCAGAGCCTGTCCCGGCTATGGGCCTGCGAGAGACACCCACTGGGATATGGGACTGGACTAAGGATGGCCTCACTTAGAATATACTGAAGAAGAGAGGACTCAGACTGCCGCCACCCTACCAGCCATTACCTAGAGCAGGAAGGGCAGTGGCGCACACAGGAAGAAAAACTATAGTCCCCAGACAGCAAGCGAAAGACTTACTAGGCCAAATGCACAGATGGACTCATTTAGGGGATAAAAAGCCTGTGCAAGCAGTTAAGGTATATATAATGGACCTCAGGTTCTGGGCCAGAGATACAGTAGACCAGTGTAAGGTATGCCAGCAAGTGAATGCTTATCCGGCCAAAAGTAAACAGGGCCAAAGACCTAGGGGAGAACAGCCTGGAGTATATTGGTAGGTCGATTTTACAGAAGTTAAGCCAGGAAAATATGGTTACAGATGACATTTGTCCCGTCCACCAGCACCCACTCATCTCTGACCTTCACAGAGAAAACTGCTCCCATCTGTAAACCAGGAAGCCTTGGCTTTCGGCAGGGGTCAGTCGGAGAGGTCTCTCCTCACCCATGGACTCTCCTTCTGAGCAGTTAGCTGCTGCTTGTCAGGCTGGAAGTGTATCTGGGCCCCCATCTTGGAGAGAAAGTCTACCCCAACAGAGGGTGGGGACAGTCCGGGATGACCGTAAATGAATGGGATGCCTGGTCCGTCCCTAGGTCCGCTGTTCTTCACATTTTAATGCCAGTGGCTCCTTGAACCCAAGATTTTTTTCTTGGAAACAGGGCCATTGGTTTGGGGGAGGACTGAGTGTTGAGCCCCTGTGTCTGCTAAGAATTGAGTGGGTTTCCCCTCCACTCGCAGAGTTACCCTGGGTCCAGGGAGGGGTCTGAAGCCTGTTCTCCCCAGTGGCTGTCTTCCCCTAGGGCTAACACCTTTGCTATTTGGGGACTGAGATTTCCTGCCTCCAGCTTCTGTTTGTTAGGACACTCTCAGGCCCAGTGGTCCCTCTCCTTGCAATATGTGTGTCACTGGGGATGAGCAGCGTTACTCTCTTCCCCTGTTGTCGGCAGAGGTGGTTTCAGCCACCTCTCTCTTCTTGCTGCTTGTGGACTCAAATGCAGACCTTCTCATCAAATTACCCCCGTCATGATCGTAGATTAACTTCAGAAGCTGTCAGCAAGCCCCAACCAAATGCTTGTTTTTGTAAGAGTTTGCCGTGGTCATGGTGCCTACTCACAACGATAGAACGCCTACTAAGACCGGGACTGATGTGGGACTCAAGGAAAGTATGTGTCTAGGCATCTGGGTGGAAGTCACTGGTTTGGGGAGTATAGAGTGTGGGCGTATAGTAGGAAGGCATCCAAAAAGCTGCAAGGTGGAGCTGAGGGTTGAGATCAGGAGAGCCAGGGAAAGCCTTAGTCACCAGCCGGCTGCTCCCTTGTCCTTTCAGATCTTTGATATGAGATCACAGATGTTCACTAGGACTAAGACTGAATGAAAGTGTAAGTCAGAAATATCTTCAAGCCTGTAATTCTGGTCTGCTCTGCTACAAGGTCTTACTGAACTTCTCTGCTCTAACAGCCTTCAAAAACGTTTCCAAAGGTTGTAAGAGACATGAAAGTGTCTTATAAGGAAATGTTAGATTAAGGAGTATCAGTTTTTCTAGTGAGAATGGAACTTTGACAATCAGGGAGGGCCTAGTGGATCTGATCTATTCAATCTCAGGGACTTCCTGAGGGTATTTTGATTGTGTACCTTCTTGTCTAAAGAGCTTCCCTGCAGTTTCAATCCCAGAGGAAACTATTACAAAACGCATATACACAGACACACATAAATTTAAAAAAATTAAAAATAATAAAAGAAGATAAAAATATTAACATCATAGGAATTCGTGTATATATCCTTGTTGCAAGACATTTCGTATCCATTCACATTGAGGCAGTGAGAGGCCAGTGATTGGAGGGGAGAGAGGAGGAGGAGCTAAGAGAAGTGAGAAGGGGTGGGGAGGAGGGAGAGGAGGGTTAGGGAGGGAGCCCTCGGGGAACGAGACAAGGGGGGCAGAGAGGGAGACGCAGATATCCAGATGGCTTCAGACGTATTTCTGGTGTTTTGGAGAGGTTAGAAATATTGGGATAAGACTTTATCATTGTAAACTGGCATTATGTAATTGGGAGTTTTATATACATAAATAGATCTGGTTAACTATTCAAGTCTAAGAGTCATGCTTTGCTGGACACTTGGAAGGAGTGATGTAGAGGCCTGGTGGGGCAGAACTATTTTTAAATAATTACCCATACAGATGCTGAATCTAAATAATTACTTAGATTTCATCTTAACATCAAATTGATTTATACTGCACAAAGAGGAATTTATGTGGTGTGCAATATCTTCTTTGTGTTTCTTATAGACAAACATTTACAACAGACTAAGGAAGACCTAGTGGATTTGAGTAAAAAGAAATTTTAATTTGTGTTAGCTTTCTTTGTATTACAACCACTCATATTCTAGAAAGCTAGACATTAACTATAGACTCATTCACTCTTCTAACATGTGTCTTTGTGCATGTGTTTGTATGTAGGTGTGTGTATAGAGAGGGAGTGTGCGTGTGTACACACGTGTGGAGGCTGGAGGACAGCTTCCAGTGTCATCCTTAAGAAACTATTCACTTCCTTTGAGACACGGTCTCCCCCTGGCCTGGAGTTGACCAGTTCAGATTAGACTCGAACCCCAGTGCAGAGGCTACAAGTGCCTGCCACCAAGCCTGGAGTTTTATGTATGGGGGAGGGATCCAGCAAGCCAACTACTTTACCCCCTGAGACACCTTCATTCGTTCTTCTTGATTGCATGATTTAGTTATGCTAAAGTATGCAGACGGATATTTAGAGTGGAATCTACCAAGTTCCTTTTGTACTGTAGTTCTTTGTCTAAAGTGCTGGGTTCTGTCCTGAGTTTTCACATATTTGGGTTTCAATGATGGCTCCATCTACCCATGGAAGTGGTGTAGTCTAGTGAATAGTTAAATGAGATGGAGTCTGGGGTTCGATCTGAGTTCAGATTCCGTTTCTGCCCTGGATTATTTTGTGAGTACAGGTAAACCAGAACTAAGAGTACTTCTTATACAGCGTTATTGAAAGATAAAATGAGTTATATAGAATACAATAATTAGAAAAATGTAGTCCATAATAAGCATCAACAAATGTAAACAAGGGGTCTGGGTTTCCCTTAGTGACATGGTGGTGGAGCTATCATGGTTGGGTTCGGCTCCTTTAGGAATACCCTCTTTACTGACAGGCTGCATAAATCACATGTTGTGAAATTCACCCATTAGCATGTTCACAAATTCTCCAACAATCATCAGTATCTAATTTTAAAATAAATTCCCTTTCATCAAAGATACTTGACCCCCTGACCCAGGGACCAAGCCTGCTCTGATTTACCTTCTAAACCAAAATGAAACCAGGCTCTATCCGGTTCACCACAGTGAACCAATGCTCGCTGCTCCTCACGATCCTGTGTGAGCCTGGTGAGTGAGAAGTGTTGCCACCCCGGAGCTTTGATTAGAATTTCTTTAGTAACTAAAAAATATTCATATCTTTGACATTTCTATATTTAATCTGGCGAAATGTATAGTAAACCTGCACATTTCTTTTAACGTGACTCTTAACTCTTTCAACCCACTGATTCCCACCATATATTTTCAAAAGTGGTTTTATTTTGTTTCTTTTTTGTTTGTTTGCAATAGGACCTCACTAGCCTTGAAACCTATGTGCTAAACTTGAGAATCTCAAGAAAACCAGTTCCATAATTTTGAGCCAAATTTGAAGCAAGCTTTAATTAAATACTGGCCAGATCCATTCTGAGCTCCCCAGGAAATGACCACACACATCGCATTTTGCAGAGGCTTAAAAAGGTGAAATCACGAGGCCACCATATTCTCCACCAGGTCCAATCAGTCCTGATGTGTGTCCTGCTTTTATACCTCCCAAACAAGCACTTTCAGTGTAACCAAACTTGTTTAGAAGGGTGAAGACCTGCTGCTTGTCATTTCCCAAGAACCACAGACCCTAGCATTCCTGGACTGCTAGCATATCTGTCTTGGGCAAGTGGGACTTACAGGTTAACTTTGGTTCTTACACATGTAGACCAGACTAGCCTTGAACTCGCCCCCTACTTTCCTCCGGCTCCTGAGTGCTGTATAAACAAGTTATTTTAATTGTATTAACTCTCACTTCTCCCTCACTGCAATTTTTTATATATTCAGTTACAGTTTTCTTTTTCTTTTCTTTTTTCTTTTTTTTTTTTTTTTTTTTTTTTTTTTTTTTTTTGGTTTTTCGAGACAGGGTTTCTCTGTGTAGTTCCGGCTGTCCTGGAACTCACTCTGTAGACCAGGCTGGCCTCGAACTCAGAAATCCGCCTGTCTCTGCCTCCCAAGTGCTGGGATTAAAGGCGTGCGCCACCACCGCCCGGCAGTTTTCTTTTTCTTGATTTTTTTTCTTGTTGCATTATCAAAAATAAAAATACAAATCTAGGGGACTGGAGAGATGGCTTAGCAGTTGGGAACACTTTCTGCTCTTGCAAAGGACCAGAGTTCAGTTCCCAACACCCATGTCTGGTAACTCAGAACTGCCTGTAACCCCTACTCCAGAGAGTCCAACCCCCTCTTTTGGCAAAGTGGTATGTGTTTCATGCCCATTTCCCCAGCATTGGAGAGGCAGCAGCAAGAGGACCCCATGCGGCCAGCTGGGGCCAGACAGCCTAAGTTACAACGTCAGACCCTCCCTCAAACTAGATAGATTGTCCGATAGACATGTGACCAATATTATAGAGCATATATTCTCATGTGGTCTTGTAAGGTTTTCATAGATCAGTTTCTATAATATCAGTGTAATCTCATCACTGAAAGACACATATCCTAAAATGGTTTTTATAAACATGTCAGGTTGCCCTCCAGATTATTGAGCTTCTCTATATATTCACCTGTCACAAGAGTGTACAAGCTGTGTCCGTCCCTCAGTTCCTCAGCACTGGCCTTTAGTTCACCTCATGATTACAGGTCATAGCATCTGTGACCCAGGAGCAGGTGAGGAGACAGCTCTTCTCTAGTACTTCTGAGTCTGGATCTGTGGCAAGGAGCTCAGACCAAAGGCCTTCCCAGAGTGAATATGGCTTTTGTTTGTTTTCAGTCATGGTTTGAGTTGTTCTGGTTTCATTCACATACAAGGAAAGAAATCCTGACAAACACATTTGATGATGATAGTGGCCCACAAAAGTAAGTTCCATCGATGTTATTGCTGACCAGCGAGGGTAAGGGGTTCCCTTATTTGTTTAAAGTCTGCTAAATACCGGACAAGACAGGCTAGACACACCGTGTGGAGGCTGCCTGCACCAGGTAGGACTTCAGCAGTATCTCTGAATCCTAGCCACCATCTGCCAGTAACACCCTCAGTACCAAAAATGTCTCTACTCACCCAGCTGCGAACCACTAACCTAAATAAACCGGGATCTTCCCAAGATCCTCATGCAGCAAGGCCCAGGCAGGTGTGAAGCAGGCTGTCACTGGTGTCGGGCACTTACTTGTGTCTGCTCTATCTTGATGAGCCAAAATACCTAGATGTGTGCAACAGCTGGAGACCAAAGCATGAGAAACCAATCCTCAAACCTCTGAAGAATGGGATGGGGTGGTGGCGGTGGTGATAAAGTGAAGTGGGGAGAAAACTTGTGTTTCATGCTTCTCTTTGCTATGCAAACTACCACTGTTTGTACATGTTCATTATGTACACACTCGCTAGTTTTGAAAGCCTAGGAAGTGGGCGACCTCGTGTAACCCAACAGCTCTGAGCCTACACAGTCCCATCACCTTCTGAAGAAGGTGCTATGAGAAACACTACCTAGTCACTCTCTCTGATTCACTTTTGGTGACTCGGTGATTCTAATGGCGTCTGAGACAGCTCCAGAGAGCCCACCTAAATAAACTTAGCGGAACCACTGTCCATGTGCACTGTCCATGCGCACTGTCCATGTGTACATGAGGCCAAAGGTATTTAATCTTGCCTCTTCTTCCCCACATTTTGCTGCTGAAAGGAGAGCTGCTCTTTCCAAACACCTCCAGCTGTCCTTATCTTTCCCCTTCCTGTTTCCTATAAACCTGGATTCCAGCTAAGTTCGTGACGACGCTCCAGCACTTGCAGACACCCTCCTCTGCTCCTTTGAATGTAAGACAGAGACTGATTGTTTTTACACTATAATAACCATTTTCGGGAGTTATTAGTGCTACGCTAATACGAATGCTATGCCAACAATTGTTAGGGACACAAATTACCTAGTGCCATCTTGTAGAGAATGATCACTGGCCCGGAGTGGCACAGACCTTTCATCCCGGGAAGCAGAGGCAGGTGGATCTCTGTGAGTTCGAGCCTCTCCTGGTCTACATGGTGAATTCCAGGCCAGCCGGTGCTACGTAGTGTGCATACACATACATCTCACTATGTCTCCCGATCTCATCAAAGCTAAGCACGCAACCACAAAAGACAGGGAGACTGTCTCCGTCGTGCAGCCGAGGAAGCTGAGCCCAGAGAACTGAGTTTCCAAGGGTGGGTCTGTAATTCTAGGCTGCATTTCCTCTCTGCCACACACCGATACCTTACTCTATTTTCTCAGGTCTTCTGTTTCTTCACTGGCCATTTTTTCCTGCTATTTTAAACACCCAAAGGGACATCTACCTTCCTGTGTCAGAAGTGATCAGTGGTTGATAAAAAGTGCTGTGGGCATGCCCCTTTACACAGCTTTGTTGTGAAGATTCGAGTCCGATCTCTTCTACTGCGTTTTAGGACCAATTTGCCAGAAAGCTTGGTCTCCTTGCAGCCTGCTATTTTAATCTCAGCTGAAGAGATACAGATGCTGAAATGATTAAATTAAAATTAAATTCAGTCTTGAGATAGTGTCATGTCTAAAGGAATAAAACGTACAATTTCTCATATATGGCTTCTCAATATTCCAGCCGTTTGGGTTCCGTTAGGGTGTCTTTGTTCCCAGGGATGAGAAGGACTCATTCATCTCTGCATTAACTCATCTCAGCTGCATATTCTCGGCCCGCCCCCCGATTTGTGTAAATTTTTAAGAGTCTGAGATACAAATGCCTTTTGTTGGCGAGCGGAAGACCAAGTGGGCCTCGTGCTCCCAGTCTCCTCCTCCGGCTCTCCCAGGCACAGCCCACTGGGCACCTCTCCAAAGCCTCCGCAGCAAATGAGACTTCCGGGCTCCTGGGCTGGTGGCATTTCTTGCTTTTAAGATACTTGAAGCAACCAGTTAAGGAGAGGCAATGGCTAATTCAACTGTTTTTTATTGTGCTTGTTTTGACTTTGGTGTATAAGGTCATTCCTTTATCAGTTTTCAGCTATTCTAGCTGTCCCCCACCCCCTTGTTCAGTCCCCATCCCTCCAACACCCCCACCCCTGCTTAAAGACTGAATACGCCACTGGTTTCCAAAGAATCTAAGTGGAGGGTAGAGGTTGACAAGATGGCTGTCAGCAAAGGTACTTCTAGCCAACCTGAGCGCACAATCCCCACGCCCTTGTGATGGAAGGAGAAAATTTACTACGAGAAGGCATTCTTGGATCTCAACATACATGTGTTGCTGCCCCTGAATAAATGAGTTTTTTGTTTGTTAGTTTATTTTGTTTTAAGTGACTTGTGGGGGAAGCTAGTCCCAAGCAGCATCTTGCAATGAAGGAACTTCATAGTCACGTACATTTGGAAGTGAGTTCTGTACTGACTCTGGGGTGGTTAGTGTTAGCATGGGATAGCAAACACTTCTGGGAGGTCAGGGTAGAGAAACATTTAGTGTGTTTACTCTAGGTGTTTGTTTTGTTTTGATTTAGAACCAAAGAGCAGCAATCCACCAACACCCCTTTCATTTCTCTTTACTTTAAAAGAAATGATACTCTCAGAACAAGCCCAGAGATATGCTCTCTGGGTGACTAAATACAGTCAAGCAAGTTAACAGTGATGATTAATAATCATGGTCGCCTTCCTCCTCCTCCCCTCCCCCTCCTCCCCTCCCCCTTCCTCTCCCCTCCTTCTCCTTTTCCTTTATTTCCTTTCTCCCTCCTTCCCTCCCTCCCTCCCTTCCTCTCCCCTCCTCGACCCTCCCATTTCCTCTCTTTCCCTCCTGATAGGGAGATGATGAGTCCTCCCGGAACACCTCTCTGCAGTGCTCCAACCTACTCACCGCAGGATCATACCCTGCATTCAGCCTCCAGGCTTAACTGGTTCTACAGATCTACAGTTTGGATCAAAGTTTCCCACTTCCTCTTCTGTTTGTTTAATTTTTTTGCTGTGTGTGTGTGTGTGTGTGTGTGTGTGTGTGTGTGCTGGCCCGTGCTAGGCTAGTTCTTCACCACTAAACTACATCTCAGCCGCCTCGTGGATCAATGCTGACACTCTTCTGAGTCACAGTTCACTTTGTTCAGGTGTCCTGTGCTGGCGAGTTTGTGTCACCTTGACAACTAGAGTCACCCAGAACGAGACCCTTCAATTGAGGAATTGCATCCAGATTGGCCTGTGACTATGTCTGTAGGACTTTTTAATAGTTGATATGGAGGGCCCAATCCACTGTGGGCATTTCTATTCCTGGGCTGGTGGCCCTGGGCTCCCTAAGAAGCCAGGCTGAGCAAGCCATGAGGAGCAAGCCAGTGAGCAGCACCCTCCATGGCCTCTGCATCAGCTCCTGCCTTAGGGTTCCTGCCTGACTTCCATCTTGACTTCCTGTTTTGACTTCCATCCGTGATGTACTGTTACCTGAAAGTGTGAGATGAAATAAACTATGTCCTCCTCGCATGTACCCAGAACCCAGGCTTGCACTTACCCATCGTGTTCCTGAGGCCTGTACAGTGACCCTGAATGATCCTGTGACCTCTCTGGTTTTGGTGACCTTGACAGTTTTAAGGAGCACTGGTTAGAATCCCACCTGCACTGCTCCTTCTGATCTGCTTTAATGAACTATTGGAGTGGTGTTGTAGTTTGTCCATTACTTATAAATAATTGGAATTTCTTTGTTGAGGGTCTCAAGAGCGTCTTTCCAAGTTCTGTCTCTTCAGCTTACTTTGCTAGGACAGCTAAACTTTTACAAGAAATGTGAAGGGCATTTGTGTGTGTGTGTGTGTGTGTGTGTGTGTGTATGTATGTATGCATGTGTGTGTGTGTGTCTGTGTGTATGTGTGTGTCTCTGTGTGTATGTGTGTGTGCTGGTACACACATGTGTGCAGATGCATGTTCACATATGTGCATGAGCATAAGGAAGGCAGAAGACGCCTTAAGAGCTATCCATTTGTTAGTTTTGAGGCAGAATCCCTCACTGGCCTGGACTTTGCCTAGTAGGCTATACTGCCTGGCCAGGAAACCCTAAGGATCTGTCTATCTGTACCTTCCCAGAGCTGGGAGATTGCAAGTAGGTGGGGTTTGTTTTGTTTTTTAATGCAGATTCTGGGGATTGAACTCTCCAGGGCCATCCCCCTAGCCCTTACTAAGAGTTTGATAGTGCTTCCATTGGTTATTTCCTAAGGAGAGCAGCTATCACAATTTTTATGTTCTTTAATATACTGTCTTGCTATATTGCCCATGTGACCATGACCTGAGAGTTTCCTGCCTTTGCCTCCTGGTTGCAGGGCTTGCAGGCCCTCACACCACCCACGCCCTGCATTTGTTACTCTCTCAGCACCAGAGGCTTCGTCAATCACCTTCTCAGCTGTGTTAGTGACGCTTGCTGCCTTTTTGTCAAAGGCTGCTGCTTTCTTAAGGTCGACTGCAGAGAAAACGTGTGTGTGCTCGAGTGTCCATCAAACTTTCCCCCTCCTCAGATGTTTTACTTACTTGAAACAAATGTGTGATTACCATTGGTCCTGTTCCCTGCCTCCCCTCCCCCGCTCTCCTTTCACCGTTTCCGTTATCTTTTCTTTCTCTTTTGTCACATTTTGTCTTCCTTCGTCCTTCTCTTCTGCTGGGCCCAGGCGTGATTGTGCCTATTAAAATGGAGGTGTAGAGAATGGTGTGAAACCCCAAACCCCCAGAACTCTTGGGTGCTCTGCTAACCAAGAGTTTCTGACCTGCCGCTGCACTTGCTGATTGGACTAAGATAGGAAAAAGGCGGGGCTTGGTTGGGTATGTAAGGAGTCTTATTTTCTCACAGCGGGGCTCCCAATTTGTTTGTTTGCTTGTTTGTTTTTGGTCAGATGGGAACTATCTTAGACTTTTCAGTCCATATGACCTTTTATAATTTAAAAAATATATTTTGTTTTTATTTATGGGTGTGTGCATGTACACGTGTGTGTGTGTGTGTGTGTGTGTGTGTATGTGTATGTGTGTACACATATATGCATCTGGAATGTATGTATTTGCCCAAAAAGGTGAAAAGAAGGTATCCACTCTCTTGGATTTGAGCTACAAGTGGCAGTGAGCTGCCGACATGGTGGCTGGGGACAGAGTTCGGGTCCTCCCGAAGAGCAGCAAGTGCTCTTAAGTGCCGATCCATCGATCCATCGGCTCAGGCCCCGCTCACCTGATCTTTATTGCAAGCTCTATTGCCTTTGTCTTGGGGAAGCAGCTCTCAGTGACATGTAAATGAATGAACCTAGCTTTGGTTCAATTAAATTTGATTTATGGGCTGGGTATAGTGGAACATACTTTTAATCCCAGTTCTTGGGAGGCAGAGGTAGGCAGATCTCTGCGAGTTCAAGGCCCGCCTGGCCTGCAGAATGAATTCCAGGACAGCCAGGGCTACATAGTCATTCCCTGTCTCAAACAAAACAAAACAAAAACAAAACAAAACAAAACAAAACAAAAACAAAACAAAACAAAAGTCATCTGAGTAGGTGAGAAGTCTCTCTCCAGGCTGAGGAGCAGAAGCCTTGAGAGAGACTGTGTGTGAGGGGCCTGGATAAAGCAAGAAGAAAAGGTATCCCAGGGCTCTGAGCCAGCGGAACTCAGGAGCACCCTGCTCTTCGAACACCTGCCCTTTGACTAGACAAGCATCCCAGGGTGCCAGCCACTCCACTGCGCATGTGTGATTTACTTTCCCCCTCAAAAGCTGTAGGACAAATAGAGGGATGTCGGAGATGTGTCAGAAACCAGGACTTGAACTCTGATCTGGAAGATATCTAGCCACCTTCCTTCTACACCATGCTGCCTTCCCTAGGAAAGATCACAAAGAAATAAAATGGCTACTGTCTCCAGAACTTCACTCCACCATACCAAACAGAAGAAAGCTTTTCAAATTCACCAGAAGCTCCCAGGAGTAGAAAACCCTCCAAGCTGCTGGTTTTCTTCATCTGCCAATCTTGAGGAAAGGTTTATTTGAGCTTGGCTCATGGCTCAAGTGTTTTCGACCTGTGTTACCATAAGTGAATCCTGTAGCCCCCTGAGCCCCCGTTCCTGCCCCAAGGTAAGGACTTGTGGACCTGCTTAGCAGCAGCACCAGCTTTGAGACAGGATGAGCCCCAGCTCCTCCTGCAGGTTCTCAGTGCTGACAGACTTGCCGCAGATAGCTGCTGATTTGTTTTTCACTCATTCTATTAGCTCCTGTGAGTAGCTGCTGTGGGCTGAAAGCCATGGAAAGAAACATTGAGATAAACAGGAAGCTGTCGGTCTGGTCAAGAGTCAGCTATATATGCAAATAAGACTGGCAAAGCAGTACAAGAATAGGCAGAGTGGGAGCAGGAGGGAGGGGTGGGGCTTAGAGGAGAGCGGGCGAAGGCAGGCTGCAAGAGGGAAGAGTACTGTCTAGCTCCCGGAAGCTCAGCCATTCCCATAACCCATCCCTTGTCAGCACAGATCTTACCTCATGCAAGAGAAGAGACAACACCAACAAAAGAATTTTGTTCCTAAAAATATTTTTTAATCTGTGCAAATGTCGGAAGGCAAAACAGGAAACACAATGAGAGTCAGGGGCAGCCAATTCCTTCCTAAGTCTCTGTGCCTACTGCAGCAGTCTTGGAAGTTTCCTGCCAGGATGTCTGTCAGAGAGGAGCAGCCTGACCCAGAGTCATTTGCTCCTCAGGACTTCCTTTTAAAAGAAGTTGATTTCATTTTGTACGATCTCTGTGGCCTTGGGGGACTCCTCCCCCCAAATTGCAATGTTCAAGAGTGATTCAGGAGGGAATGATTCAATCGTGTCTAATTGTACCGCACGTGACACTGAGGAACGGCCTTCCAGATCGCACAGGCTTGCTGTACATCACAGCTGGCAGGGCAGGCTGCCTGGGGATGGGTTTCGGTTCCAGCATTTACTAGCAAGGCGACCCTGTTACTGGGAGAGATAAATGGCAAGATTCCTGCACAGAAAGCAGCATAGCATTTGGCTCAAGAAATGAACGGATTCCTGTCAGTTCTTCCTTGGACATCTTTCCTGGTGCTGCTATATTGTTCTCCAGCCACTGCCTGCTGTGGTACCACCTTAGGATAAGTTCATAGCTATCTTTGTAATATAGTTCAAAATCGGAGCGAATGCTTTAAGGTATGACAAAATGTCTCAAAGTTAGCATGACCGTGGGTGATCATGGAAGCCTGACCACATGGCTCGGTGTGGAGGTTAACTAGAGAAAAGGTAAACTGGAGGAACTGCAGACATTCCTTCTAGGTCGACGTGAGGCAGCGAAGCTTGAAACAGCATGAAAATAAGGCTAGAGCAAAACAAAGCAAATATAACTTTTATAGACTTGTATTTTTATAGCTTTCTTCCTACCCACTGTCTAGATTTTCTTGGGACATCTGGTATACCCTGTTCTAACAGGGTTTCATTCTTGATGGTGACTTTTACCATCTAGAAATGCAAGCTAGCTGGATAGCACTACTCCAGTGAAGCAATAGGTGTCTATTTATTACTTCACGCTTCACATGCCCCAGATCCTAGTTTCACTTTTTTCAAAACCACAAAATTCTCCTCTCTCTCTAAGACTCTATTGTAGTCTACAACTGACTCACATTACCTGGCAGAAGCCTTCCAAACTGTGCACCCAAATAAATGTCTACTCTTCATAAGTTGATCTGTCACAGGCACTCATCACAATACCGGAAATATGATTAGTGTAGCTCACACAAATTGTGAGAAACCAACACAAGTAGACTTGTTTGTAACACTAGGGGAGGATCACTACTTTGATCTCAAAGTCAAATGTAGTCTGGTCTGACTGCCAACCAAGCTACAGACCCAGACAATATTCCTCAGTGACAGAAAACATGAAGCAAAGGCCTCTCCGTTGGCTAAAAGTAGAAGAATGCAATCTAAGGAAAATCCCTGTCAGTTACGATCCCACCTTAAAGTAGTGGGCATCTATTTGTCTGGGATGTTCACCAATGGATAAGGCTAAATTAGCCCAGGCATCATCAAGAAGGGATGCTAGAGAGAGGAGGTGGGAAGAGCTGTTATCAGGAGACAATTCTGTCTTTAGAACATAAATCCTCCCACTGGGTAGAGTTGTGGGAAGATCTGCAGGAAATGCTGTCCGGGCACCACTTCCCAAGTCCATGTTTCCTGGAGACTATTTAAAAGCTTAAATTTGAAAGAGGAGCCAGACAGGGACATGGTGTCACATGCAATAATCCCGACACTTAGGAGGGGGAGGCAGAAGGGGTAACAGTCCAAGGCCAGCCTTGACGTCATCAGGCCCTATCTCAAAACAAACAAACAAACAAACAAACAAACAATCAACAAATCCCAAACAAAAAGTCAGACAGAAAATGAGATGATTCAGTGTGGGAATGGTGATAGAATTACCCTCTAAACCGTATAGTGCCCTGTATTTAGCCTCCAACATCAAGATAAATAAACAAGCAACAAACAAATAAATAAGAACAGAGAATAAGCAGATCTTATATAAGTTTCACTTTGAACAGTCATAGCCCTTATGGGTGAAAAAGAAAAACAGATTTTAGTAAAAGACAATGTTAACAGTGTCAAGAAAGAGGCACCTGAACTTCATGTGTGTCTCAAGAGGAGCTTGGAATGATTCTGAGTGTGGCGTGGCGCTAAGAAGGGTCAGAGGTCAGATGTGGGATGAGGAAGAGAGAGGAAAGAGGAAATACATCCACAGTCCTGGTGTCAAGGGAGACGACATAAAGGCAAAGTAACTAATATCCTCATCATTGCCAAGGGAGGCAGGGGGTGTCTCTGAGAGTTTGAAGCCAGCCAGGTCTACATAGAGAGCAGTCAGGGCTACATAATGAAACCTTGTCTAAAAACAAAATAAAAGGCAACAGCAAAGCATAAAATCTAAAATAAGCTGTTCGGCAATGAGCTTTTTCAGAATATTTCTGTGAAGAAGTGCTCAAGTCCACACAGCACCGCTGGGCATCAGAAGTAAGAATTATGTAAGTGCAGCAGGGGTTGTGTGACAGATAACAAGGCTTCAGTTTACAGAAAACTTACTGTGTGACAGGAGCCAACGGAGGAGAGAGGTGGAGAGGCCCCAACACGTTAAACTCCCAGGTGAGAGACATGAGGTTCTAGCCCTTCACTAGAAAAAGGAACATTTGGTATGGGTCTGGAAAGACGTGGAGAACTCTGACAGACGGGTAGGGATTAGCATTTCAAGAGGAGAGTCCACCCAAGGCAAGCATGGAAGTTTTTACTCAAGCCTCTCCTTGCCATAGTCCTGAGGCACGAAGAGCTCCCATACTAAGGCAGGAAACACATGCACAGCACTTTTTGTCTCCTTTTTTAAAAGCAGCAGATGTTCTATCATGGAGTCCCCAGCCTGCACTTATATTTTAGAGGGGGAGCATGTGGCATGGTGTGTGTGTGTGTGTGTGTGTGTGTGTGTGTGCGCGCGCGCGCGCGCACGCGCGCGCGCAGGTCAAAGGTCAACTGGCGGGAGTCAGTTCCTTCTTCCCACCTGTGGTCCTGGAGATCAAGCTCGGCCGTCGGAGCTAAGGCGCCCCTCCAGCTCACGTCTGTGACTTTTTTATACCTTCCAATCTGAATTATCTTAATACAAGAGTTTTGAGTAGACTCAAATCCCCACCAGGGTACAGGGGTTTGTTTTGGCTTGCAGAAAAGGAAAAGGAAGGCACAAAGGAGTCTCATGGGGTGCAGGGTGGGGATGGGGGACAAATTGTGGGAAGATGGATGAGAGAGAATTTAGGAAGTATCATAATTGGGCATGTGAGAGCAAATCAAGGAGAAGTGTATTCCACTGCTGTGGATTAGTTTTTACATCAAGTAGGTGAAAGCCCCCCAAACAGACTTAAACAAAACAGAATTATTTCTGCCTCCTGTGAAGGTTTGGTTAGGAAGATGATAGTTGTTCATTCTACAGAATCCGAAAGGCCCAAGAGTTCTGGGCTCTGCCTGGGCAGTCCATGTCTGTACCAGAAAGTAAGATGGAGAAGCAAGAAAGAAAGGAGAGGGCAGGGAATTGAACCAGGGTTTGCAGGATCCTCATCTCAAAACCTAACAAAATGGCCACACCTGGCGAGGGCAGCTGGGAAGTGCCCTCCTTGCACCCATATTCCCAGCCACAGATTCTGTCACTGACTGGGAAGGGAAGTCCGGTAGGGAATTCCTGGTAAGGAATTCACTGACTTCCTCCTCTA
Organism: Apodemus agrarius; assembly: GCA_964023405.1. Classification (NCBI taxonomy): domain Eukaryota; kingdom Metazoa; phylum Chordata; class Mammalia; order Rodentia; family Muridae; genus Apodemus; species Apodemus agrarius. The sequence goes on along the minus strand of OZ030022.1, from coordinate 67,978,850 downwards.
CCACATCATCAAATCAAAAGAGGAAGGATAAAAGTTTGCAATCATAGCGGCAGCTAATTATTCTCTGGGTCTTTCTTCATGGAAAAAGATTTTCAAATCAAGTTTCCATCCTGGAATCTTGTTTCTAAGCTAATTACCCTGGAAAGAAACTAACCTTACAGACAAGTGGCCAAGGCTTCCCATGCTGCTAAGAGGGTTGGTGTGCCCAGGTCCCCATGACCCTGCCTTAGCAACCTTTCTTCTGAACAGCTCTTAAATGGAGAATAAATTCCATTACCATAATGCTGTTAAATACGGAGATCCTCAGCCTGAGAGCAATTTCCAGCCTTCATTATTCTTGTTCTTCGATGAAGTGGCCGAGGCCCCTGGCTCCTCTACAGTAGAGCGTCACAGTGGTCTCCCTCCACCACAGCCTGAGGCATCTTCCTAAACCACTCCCTAGTCGACAGTTACTGTGTCCTGCCTGTGACGGATGCGTCCTGTGTACGCCCTTCATTTGTTAGTATGTTTGTTTGGGGTCCTGCGGACCGAATGTGGGGCTTCCTGTGTGGCAGGCAGGACCCTCCCACGGACCTATGTCTCCAGCAAAGTGTTCCTCCTCGAAACAACTCCTTGGTCTGGCCTCCACTCTCACCCTCTGAGCTGCTGCTGTTGACTTCTGGCTTGTGGGGGGCAATATGAAGGGTGTCCTGAACCCTCCCCTCTCTCTTCTGTTCCTCTCTCTCTGTGGCTGGTCCATTCACCTACGTGATATGGCAGAGCTTTGGATTTAAACAGAGGCAGGCTTCTAAGTAGAATAAGAGCAGAACACCGAAGAGTACCACAGCTGCGTCTACAAGTATTAAAATCTTACCGATGAGGATAAACATACTCACTAACACCACATGGATAAATTAGTGTGACCAACCAGATAAGGATTTGGAGGAGGGGCTGGAGAGATGGCTCAGCAGTTAGGAATACTGGCTGCTCTTCCTGAGGTCCTGAGTTCAATTCCTAGCACCCACATAGTGGCTCACAACCATCTGTAATGGGACTGATTCCCTTCTCTGGTATACATGAAAACAGAGCAACCCAGTGCATAAAATAAATACATCTTTAAAAAGAGGGGTTAGAAGTACAAACAAACCATTGTCTGTCTCTTCACTGTACTGGGAGATCCTGGCCTCACTTATATCAACTGCTTTTTAGACTTTATTTATTTACTTAATTTATTTATCTTTTGTTTATGTTTTGAAACAAAGTCTCTCTATGTAGCCCTGACCAGCCTGGTCTCACTATGTAGATTGGGCTGGCCTGGAACTCTCAGAGACCGGCCTGCCTCTGCCTCCTGTGTGCTGGGATTACAGGCGTGCGCCACCATGTCTGCCTAAATACTTTTAACTTCTTTCTTTTTTTTTTTTTTTGGTGTGTGTGCAAGTGTTTTGCCTGCACATATGTGTGTGCACAACAGGAGTACACGGTTCCTTGGAGATGTTTGATCCCCTGGAACTTAGAGTTATAGGTGGTTGTGAACTACCATGTGGACCCACCATGCAGATCCTAGAAACTGAATCTGGGTCCTCTGCAAGAGTAGCAAGGGCTCCTAACCACTGATCCATCTTTATAATATATAACATAATTAATATAATATAGAATATTATATAATGGAACAACCATCTCCCCATGACTCCCAGGTTTTACTAATCTAGAAAAGTTTCTGAAGTTTCGTTGCCAATCTGTATCTCCACAGCTGCCTCTGTCTGGAAGTCATTCTCTGGGTCATGCTTCCTCGGTCGCGGTTCCGTCCACCTGCTCGGTGATACCGATTCTGTGCTGGTTGCCTGCAGCTCACTAGCGTGGGGCTCCTGAAGGACAAGCTCCCCTTTCCTCAGAGCTCCTGTTCTAAAGCAGTGGCCCTTCTTCATGACTGACTCCTTCTCCGGCACACCTCGGGGTGTGCGTTGCTGTCACCTAGGAGGTGCTGTGGACAGGCTTGGCTTCTCCCATCACCCCTGCGGTGTGTCACCTGGAGACCGCAGGTCTCCCCGTAAGCTGCCCCTCCCTTCACCTGCTTCACAGTTAAGATGGTGGTAATAACTACAGCAGATGCCGGGGCACCAGGCACGAGTGTCAGCACTATCTGCTCTGGCAGAGCACGCTCTTCTCTGTCCTGTCCCACCAGAACCAGGTGGTCATGTCCATTACCCATCACTCCCCTCTCCTCTCTGTGCTCCCAGGGTCGCTGAGTCATCACAGGATGACGACCCACTTGGGCAGATGTTCCTCACAGAATTCGTGGGGGGTCTCAGACTCTGCCTGTCAACTCACTGCTCCTCCCACGGCCTTTAAAGTCCTCCTCAGTGAAGCAGCAGGTCCCCGCTCAGGCGCTGGCTCCTTGGCTGTCTCCCCTCCAAGTCTCCTCAGGGCTCCCAGTTTGCCTCAAAATAACCTCCCTGATCCTCGGAAACCATAGCTGGGCCAAAGAGGCAGATAGAGCCCTGGGGCTTTCTGACCAGCTATCTCAACTTGCTTGGTCAGTGAAGAAGACCTTGTGTCAAGAAAAAAAAAAAAAAAAAAAAAAAAAAAAAAAAACTATGGATGGCACCTGATGAAAGACAATGGAGGTTATCTTCTTAGCGCAACACACACACACACACACACACACACACACACACAAACACACACACACACACAGAGTTTAATCAAGCTTAGAGATGATGTTTCAAGAGTTAGATGTTGATCCTATAACCATCCCTCTATATTTTTAAAAATGTGATACTTGAAGATTCTACCTTTTCCCTCTGCAGATTACATGAGCCAATTTCTAGCTTTATAGCACACATTGAAATAAATTCATTAAATAGTAAATACAATGAAATTAAATAAAGATTGTTAGCCAGGCGTGGTGGCACACGCCTGTAATCCCAGCACTTGGGAGGCAGAGGCAAGCGGATTTCTGAGTTCGAGGCCAGCCTGGTCTACAGAGTGAGTTCCAGGACAGCCAGGACTACACAGAGAAACCCTGTCTCGGAAAAAAAAAAGAAAAAAGATTGTTATTGTTCCTTCTCTTTGTAGACTAATAATTAATTTAGTTTTAAACTTTCAAACTTAACCTGCAAATCTAGTTATTTGTAAATATAGTGATTTTTATATATAAATGAGAATGATTTGTTTGATATACTATTTGTTTATAAATTTAAAAAGATGTAATTTCTTCAACTAATTTTACATTTGTAGCTTATTTCTAAAATGTCTTCAACAATCATTAGAAATTATTAGCTTTTATTTTTTGAAATGCCTGATAGGGCAATGTTTTCAAATCTAGCAGGAAAAATCTTTCTATAGCTGAAGTAACTCCTGTAATAAACTTGGCTCTTATAAGTAACAAATTGAGTTCTCATGAATATTCAAATCCTGCTTAAAACTATATTTAGTTGGGGTTGGAGAGAGAGTTCAGTAGTTAAGAGTACTTAGTGTTTTTTTCAGAGTACCTGGGTTGGGTTTCCAGCACCAACCTGAGGCAGCTCAAAGCCACCTGCCATTCCAGTCCCAGGTGTACTGACACCTGCCATTCCAGTCCCAGGTGTACTGACACCTGCCATTCCAGTCCCAGGTGGACTGACACCTGCCATTCCAGTCCCAGGTGTACTGACACCTGCCATTCCAGTCCCAGGTGTACTGACACCTGCCATTCCAGTCCCAGGTGGACTGACACCTGCCATTCCAGTCCCAGGTGGACTGACACCTGCCATTCCAGTCCCAGGTGGACTGACTGTCTCTTCCGACCTCCATGGGCAGCTGCACACAGTGATACAGTCGGCCAGTTATGTAGAACTGGGAGATTTTTCTGGAGGGCAATATTGGAGCAACAGATTAACTACACTTGATTTATACTTGTACTGGTTATGCCTCGTGTGCCATCAGGGAATGAGGACTGTGTCTTTAAATCACCTTTGTCCATTTCTATCATAGCCTCTTTCACTTCTAACACAAGAGCTGTAGACCTCTGCTGTCTCCCTTGGGGTATAGCTTCTTGTTAATTGAATCTCCCATCTCTTTGTAAATCTCATTCTGTTTGACCTTGTCCCTTTGACTGTTGCAGAGCTAGACTTTCACCTAGAGCTCAGAGCCAGGCTTTATCTCCCAACTGAACATGCAGTTACTGTGGACGGACACATGACTGTGTTCAGACCAATGAAATATGAGCCCCCACCCCCTACCATCTCCCAGCTCCATCCTCCATCTTCTGTCTTATGCAGAGCACTGGGGTACTCCTGGATGTTACTGCCTGAGGATGGAGGAGAAGCACTGTAGGAATCTGGGTGAGGAGCTGTGGGCTGGTCAGGAACATAATCTGAGGTATAACCTGAAAAAGGTTATCTTTATTAAAACTTTAATTAGCATACAGTAACTGTCCATAACCGTGGGTTCCCCTGTGTTTCCACACATGTCTATAGTGTGTTCCATAGTCGCTCCGCTTCCCCTCCCCCACTCTGCTGACGCCCTTCCCTTTCCCAAGCAACAGCTCTTCTCCCCTGTACCCTCACGAAACTCAAGATAGTGATAATCATAAAAAACAATTTTGAAAATTCATACACTTTTAGTTAACACATGCATCCATTCTGGTATGAAGTCCTAGACTGACCATCTCAGGAAAACCCAGACCAATGCAAAGTCTTCTCTAGTGTGAACTTCTGTCATGAGACACGAATGTCTTTCTAGACAACTTTGTAAAGAACCCAATAAATCAAAAACCAATAGCTCATTGACACTTAAATCACTTACAGCATTCATGAGATAAAGATAAATTCAAGGTTCTAGAATCCCTAAGGTTATGATAAGAAACTGCCTAATTCAAAGGTCATATTCCTAACAGACAAAACAATGTCAGCCACCCACTGTTCTCGAAGAGACTGCGGGTATGTTCATTTGGAAGCATCGATGTCTCAGTTTCCTTTTAAAAATAATAAACTTCTTGAGGCCTCAGGTTTTGTTTAGTTTTTTTCCTCCCATGCTTCCTGATAGGTTTTTCCTCCTCCTCCTCCTCCGAGGAAAAGAAACAATTCACACCCAGGTGAGATTCTATGAATCTCAGGTTTAGTGGGAAGCCTCTCTTTCAGTGGCACCAAGGAAGGAGCCAGCGATGTCCCCATGGGAAGGGAGAGAGAAAGGAAGAGAGGAGAGAGAAGGAGGGTGGGCAGAGGGAGAGAGGGAGGGCCCAAAATGTCTGGAAGAGCCTCTGGGAGAGAATTGTGAAGGGAAGAGTGTCTGGGGGAAGGGCAGCCCAGCCCGGGTTCACAGATGGGGCAGGGCATGCCAGGTAGGGACTGAGGCCTGCTGGGAGGACCTGGGGGTTAACTAAGCGCCTCGGTCCCTTGCCCCAGGGTCTGAAACCAAACACTTCCTTTTCATTCCGAGTTGCCTGGCTTTTGAGGTTGCTAAAGGTTTTTGATTTAGTTTGTTTGTTTGTTCTGTTTTAGTACTGTCTTCAGGAAAGCACTAGAGCCCCGCCCACATCCCCCTTTCTTCTCCCACAGCCACTGGGTCCCTCCTGCTCGGGCAGCAGCTGCCCCAGCAAGCCTTTCCGACCCTGTGGAGTGACACGCAGCAGGTTTTGAGAATAAAACTGATGAATGTAGTTCTTTTAACACGAATGTATCTGCCCCTCCCCCACGTCCAACTTAAACTTCTGTTACGTTTCCACGAAAAGAACATAAGGGTGATTTTAAAAGGTTCTTCAATGTGACTAGGATGGCCTTGAAGTCACACAGATCTGCCTCTCAAGAGCTTGGATTAAAGTCAACATCCATCCATCCATTCATTTTTGAAGTGTTCTCATTAAGATGCCAAGGCTAGCCTAATGAAGTATTTTCATTATGGTGCCAAGGCTAGCCTTGAACTTCTGGGCTCCTCCTGGCTTAGCGTCCCAAGTAGCTTACAATTGTAAACGGTGAATTTTAAGCTACATTACATACATCACAATGAAACTGCTTTTTAAAGCCCACATGCAGGAGGATGATTATTGAAAACTCAAATGCACAGATTCACAGACACTACAAGAGCCCACCTTCAGGGACACCAGACAGAGGGGCATCAAAAGCACAGGCTTGCGATCAGGAAGCTAACTGCTAAGCTAGCCGGTCTTTCCTGGCCTCGGCTTCCTGTTCTGTAAATAAAACATGTGGATTAGAGAAACCCGTAGTTGTTGTGTTTGATGTTTGTCCTTTCTGTGTCCCCTTGGCCTGCTCGGCTCCCCACACCCTGCTTACCTGACTGGGATCTGGGAGCCTTGCCTTTGTCCCTACATGGGCAAGCACGGTAGCGGGGTGGGCGAGCATCCTCTACAGAAACATCCTGCGCTGGGATTGCTGCTCTTAATGTTTTCACAGGGATGGAAACCGCCTGTGCCCAGGAGGCCAGAGCCTCCTCACTGCGGGGAGCCTGCCGTTTCCAACAGCTCTCAGATGAGCATGGTCATGACCTTGGGGCAAATGGGAGTTCATCAGCACTTGTGAGGGGCACACTGGTAAATGAGCCCCGTGCTCTCGGGCCAGCCTCACTGGGGCAGACTGCCTCTGTTTTGTAGCTTTATCTTATTAGGAAAAATACAGCAAAGGTGTGGGTTATAAATGGGAAAAGGGAGAATGTCTAAAACACTTGAGGCGAAATATGAGTTCCTCTTTCCACTCTTGGAGTCTGTATGTGTAAAACTGTGTCTGTCTTTAATTCCAGCACCCAAGCATTCTAGATTGGTGTCCCTTACAGACACAGAATCAGAGCTGGAGTTCTAGGATGTGTTCAGAGGGCGAGGCTGTGCCTCTGGTGGCCTCTTCAAAAAGGTCCCACTGTCACGGGTTAACAGATTTGTCTTTCAGAGTGGTGACATGGCCCGGCAGCTGAGAAGCTTGATGGCTTGTGTCACCCTGGAGACCCGCACGGAAGGAGAAGAAAAGCAGACTCTGTAAGTTGTATACACACACCATAAAATAAATAACAAATTTTAAAAAGCAACATTTGCCTTTCAGAGGCTTTTGTGAACAGAGAATGCAAGAAAGAAAAGAATGTATAATATTCATCTTTTCTTATCCTTCCTTTTTTTCTTTCTTCTTTTCTTTTCAAATCTCAAAAACCCTCGATGCCTTCCCACCGGCTACAGAGCGAGGTCCAGAGCTGTCCACCACGGCCAGGCTCTCAGGCTCCCAGGGTATCTCGTGAAACTTAAACCTGGCTGTTTGCCGGTTGGCTGTCTCATTCCCCACAGACCCATGTGACCAGGTGTGTAGGTGCCAGGAACTGTGGTAAGAGATTCCAGAGCCGGGTTACTCCGCTTTTTCTCTACCACACTTGCTGGAATTTCCTTCCCAGCACACGATGGAACTGGTGTAAGATCCACAGCCTGCTGTCCTCTTGGGGGGCGTGGGGCCAGACACACTTGATCTCCAGATTGTTCCCTATTCTCGGAACAGCCACAGAAGCTCTCCGTTCTCCATTACTGAATCCCCCTGAGGCCTGCTCTCCCCTCAGTCAGAGCTGCCTCCCAGCCAGTCCTGTTCATTGATGGTTGATGGTGAACTCATGTTTTTCTCACAGGAATGTAAAGTCAGAGCTTCCAGGATTCACTGCTGACTCACAGCGTGGTGGAGAGCTAGCCCCCCAGGGTGCTTCCGTCCTGAGCTTTGTGTCTGCCCAGTAGGAGTGGAGGAATGGAGTAGGAATGGGTGTGTCAGTGGATCCCTTAAGGCACCAGGAGAACCACTCTGACTGGAGAAGGTGATCCGGGCGCTCACTCTGGACCCTCCAGGACACGGGTTTTCCACTCCTTTGCTGGGGCTACCGACTTGGGACTCCAGGAGGGTGTGGCTCTGACATTCCAGGTGTGCCCTCTAACAATGGTAGTGACAGAGAAACTCCAACCGTCAGCATTGGCAGTGTCACTAGAACAAGGGTGTGACAGTCCTGCAGCTGATGGAGTGTCCTGTTCTTAATGAAGTCTGACTCGGTCTGCGTAGGTAGACGTGCCGAACAGACCTTAGTCCATTGTGACTGGTTTCAATTGGGAGCTACTGGGTCTTCGGTAGTTAAAATATGTGTCAGTCATAATCCCAGTGAGGTGACATTTGTACTGCATTCTGTTCCATAAAGACATTTATTACCAAGCAGGTGCAGACAGGAATGAGACTTGCTTTGCAGGCTTGGTGAAAGGCCCAGATTTCTGACTCTTAAGACCTTTGAAAGCTGCTTGCTTGCGAGTTTCACCAGCCGTACACGTTACAGTACCCTGCGGCATGAGTACACGGTCTGCTTACACCGTCCTATAAGCAGCACACGACTAATGTAAAACAGGAACTGGGCACCATCTAAGATACGGCAACAGATAGCTGGTCCACTTGGTGGTTGGACCTTTCCTGTTCGTGTGAGAGCAAGAGAGTTCCTTCGAGATGCCAAGGTCCCCCACCCCCACCCCTACCCCCACCCCACCCCTCCCCCTCCCCCCACCTCCACCCCCACCCCCACCCCCGCCCCAGCGATCCTCTTTGGCAGGATCTCATGTAGCCCCGGCTGGCCTCAAGTGTGCTGTTTTAGGTGTTCTTCGTGATCTTCTGATCTTCCTGCCATGTGCTGCCTGCCAGGGAGTGCAGCATCTCGCCTGGCCTTTTGCTCTGCTAGGGAGTAGATTGAACCCAAGGCTTGTGCACACTGCACCAACTCTACCAGCTGAGCCTCATCCCCAGCTCTCTCTCTCTCTCTCTCTCTCTCTCTCTCTCTCTCTCTCTCTCTCTCTCACTGTTCATTTCTCCAAAGAGCAATTCTCTCCCAGTTCCGTTTGCTCATAACCACTGCCTAGGTGTCAGTGGTGATTCCCCTGCGGGCTTTACAGCAGGCAGGGAACAAACCACCAGGGCGAGGAGAGGAGGAAACTCTGGTGGGCCTGATTTTATCATAACCGGTGCTGACTTCTATCGTCTGGCCCACAGTGTTTTCACTTTAGCCATGTTTAATCAAGCACAGCACAATTTTTGGAGAAAAAAAAAAAGGTATTCAGATAACAACTAACTCAACCACAAGTGTACCAAATTTAAGATATGTGTACATAGTGATTCTTTACAAAGTACATCTGCCTTCTTTTCACAAGAATGGGTGCTGTTGGCTCAGAGATGGTGCCCAAGGTCTCGGGTCTAAGGAGCTTGACTGAGGTAAATGTAATGCTTGTGGGTGTCAGGATTGGCCTAACCCTAAGGTAACACAGGAGTCACTTACGCTGTTGTAAAGCACACGTGACATCACTCATCAGGATAGGTTTTATGGTCTAAAAGCAAACTCAAGGTTTAGGGGGCAGGGTCTGAGATAAGTCAGCTCTGGGCAATAGAGGCGAGCTTGTCTCCAGACAGCAAAAGGCCACAGGCTGACCCCACCATTCCTGACCCCCAGTCCACTGAAGAGGTAAGCTGTGTGCTTGACTCTCCTGGCTTCTCCAGTGTTTGTGCACAAGGCCTCCCCTACACCCCCTGCGCTCTACCGGTTTCCTGAAAGGAAGCCCAAGGGAAGGTGAGTTTTTAATTGTCTTTCCAAAGTTAACAAATTACGGTAGGGATGATATCGTGGTTCAGTTCAAATGTCAGTTAACTGCCCCCCAGAGTTTAGAACACAACAGATGTGTCCAGTGTATCCTGAACTGCTGGAGCAGCTCAGAGACTAGACGGCAGCTGCTTGTCGGGACATGTGACCTCAGTTAGGTGGTGGAGGCAGGGCCAGGGGAGTGGCACTACGAGGATCTTTTTCTCCTCTCTGAGACACCTGAACACACTGAGGACCACAGCATCCAAGGAACATCAGAAAGGGTCTCTGGTCTTAAGTCCACCCCAGTCAGGCTGTACACATGAGTGCACACACACAAGCACATACATGTTCACACTCACAAGGCTCATTGGCAGATCTGCTGTGTTCATGACATCCACATCTTTTGGATCAAACTTGCCCACACAGATCTTTACAAATAGTTTTGGTCCTAGGTATCTTGCAGGCAAGCTGATGGAGATCCTACCTTTGAGTACTGTGTGGGCAAGGCAGGGCCCCGGGTCTCCAGAAAGCAGATGTCTGGTGTTAAATTCTTCAAGGAGCCAAGCCATGTCCTTTCTCTGCTCCACTCCTTCCCTAAGAACAACCAAACCTGATTGTAGATATGAGTGTTGTGTGCATAGGTGCATGCAGGTGTTCGTGTATGTGTGTGTGTGTGTGTGTGTGTGTGTGTGTGTGTGTATACATGTATGGGCATGTTTGCACGTGTGTTTATGTTTGACTGTGAACATGTGTGTGCATGTATGCATGCACTCATGTGCATCTGTGAGTATGTGTGTGTATGTGCATGTGTGTTCATGTACATATGTGAGTTTATGTGTGTGCGAGTGTGCATGTGCACATGTGTGTGTGTGCATGTGCAAGTATCCATGTGTGAGTACGTGTGTGTGTGCATGTATGAGTGCATGTGAGTGTGTATACATGTGCGTTTGTACGTGTGTGAGAGTTCATGTGTATGAGAGTGTATGTGCATGAGCGTGTGTGTGTGTGTGTGTGTGTGTGTGTGTCCACAGTCATCCGTGGATGGCTTTCTTCAGGTACAGTCCACCTTGTTTTGCTTTTGTTTGTCCTAATACTTACACGACACATGCTTCACCAACCATGCTACCTCTCCAGTCCCACAAATAGAATTTCTCTGCACACCTCTGTAACAGCCGTGAGGCCATGGCCAGTCACAAGATTCACATACAGTTTTAAACATTTATTTAAATGATATGAAAAGCTTGAAAAGTGTCCCCTTGTCTCTCTTTTGCTTTCTGGTCTCCATAGGTGAACGGAGCCCGCCACGCCATCTCAGTCAGTATACACGGCCTTAGCAGACGGCCGAGAGCAGCAGAACAGAAGAAACGTGAAGGGAGCACATCTTCTCCCACACGGTCTGCACATCACACACCATGCAGGGCTGCCACGGGAGTAATGGCAGAAGGATATCCTGTCGGTTTGTGTCCTGTGTATCTGGATAGGAAGATGGCCAAGGTTAGGATGTTATGTGCCTTGTATTCTCCTGGTGGGACCTGAGATTCTGTTCCTTTACCTTCTTCATTTTCTCCCATTCCTGTCTTAGACATGCATCTGGCAAAAGACAGAACTTAATAGCAAGCGATCTATCTATCATCAGGGGAGTGATTCAATATCACTGGAGGCATCCTTGTGGATAAAGGAGGGCATACTCACAGACAGGACACCTTTTCCCTGGGTCTACAGAGGATTCAGAAAGCCCTGCCTCCTTGTCTTCTGATTTCCTACTGGGGTTTTGGTCTGTTTTTGTCCTGTGTTTTCCATAGCCATCACTCTCCAGCCCCGCCCAGTCCCTGTGGCTAGCTCCCGGCCCCCACACCTGCCCCCACCCCACCCCCACGCCTGCTCCCACCCCGTGTCTTCCCTTCCATCATTGTCGTCCGGGAGAGCTGGCATTTGTGTTTATAATTTATGAATGGCTAAGGAAAGGCTCAGCCTTCCTGCCGAGGCTGTTACATAATGGCTGTTAGAGCTCGGAAGGCGGTACAGCAGGAAGGGCTTAGGAACTGCCAAGACAATACTTCGGAGTATCTATGCCTCTCTTCTAAAATTAGACATTAGAGAAAACTTCCTTCTTCCTAACATGCCTTAATAGCAAATTATCTTAATACCAAGAAGTCTGCTGGGGGCAGAGGCAGGTACACCAGAGCCTGGTAAGCTGCACCTTCACCACAGAACTGTAAACTTCTTGAATTTTATTATGAAAGTAATTCCGCAGTGTGAAGTTTAACAACAGGAAATAGCAAGCATGCAGCATTTGTAACAAGGTATGTGTGTGGAAAAGATAATGAGTCTAACGGAAAACGACTAATGCCAGTTTTAAGTCAAATAGTTATTTTGTCAGTTGCCTGAGTTATCCTGACTTAAATGCATTCTATGAGTGCTTAGCTTTGAAAAAAACATTTTTCCTACCTGGGCTGCAGAGATACCTCAGTAGTTAAGATGCCTTGTTATCCTGGCTGAAGAGATGGCTCGGTGGTTAAGGGGGCTCGCTGCTCTTGCAGAGGGCCTGGGTTCAGTTCCCAGTGCCCAGGCGGATCAGTTCCTAAGTGCCCGCAGCAACTCCAGTTCCAGAGGAAGCCACGCCTTCTGGCCTCCTCCAGTGCCTGCATTGCATGCACTCACTGCACACAGTCAAGCAGGTGCAGAGCCCTGCTACTTGGCCTTGTAAGCATTCGGTAAGAGGCCAGGTTTCTGGGGACACACCTGCAGTTGTGTTTTATAAAAAAGAAAGAACTAAGATATGAAGGTAGAGTGAGACATGGTGAGGTGGAAGGGCTGGCCCTGCAGGCCCACGCGGAGGCATCTCCCACCCCTTGTAGTACCAGCCGTACGATGGACAAAGTAAAGGTAGAGTGTGTTTCAGGCGTGGGAAGGGAAACTGTAGAGGTAGCAGAGACAGAGAAAGGCAGAAAGGTGTGGGGGGGTGGGGTAAGAGGTGGGCCAGGAACACATATAGAGAGGGGGGGAGGGGAATAGGGACAGAGAGGGTCAGAGAGGGACGGAGTGAGCCTAGGTAAGAGAGTAAGAGATGGAGGAGGGGCAAACAGCCCCTTTTATAGTGAGTCAGGCATACCTGGCTGTTGCCAGGTAACCGTGGGGCGGAGCCTAGAAGGGATGCTAACAAGTGCTGCCCAGCTCTGAAGAAGGCAGAGACAGGGAGATCTCTGGGGCTTATGAGCTTCCAGATCAACAAGCCCCAGGTTGAAGGAGGGGCCTGCCTCAGAGGAGTAAGTGCAGAGTGACCGAGAGGGACATCCAGTGCCCTCTTCTGGTCTCCACGTGCCCGCATACCTATGCTGCACACACACACACACACACACACACACACACACAATAAATAAACAAGTATTAACATTGTTCCTAGGTATATTCGTTGGAAGATGTTACAAACATAATTTTTATTTATTTTTCCCTGTTTATACTCACATGAGGATATTAAAAAACATTTAAAATTTTTTATCTTACAAAAATAAAATTTAAATTTCCCAGATGGAAATTGCCAGTTCGTGCCTCTGAAAAAAGCCCCGATGTTCTGGGCTTGCCTGTGGGGTTACTCTGTGTCCTTATCAGAGCCTGTCATCCTCCCCAGGGCTCCCCGTCACCATTCCGATGGGTGCGAAGCCCCTCGTGGCTGAAGTGTCCTGACGGACATTCTTGGGTGTGAGTCTGCTTCCTTACAGCCCTTTGAACAGCATCTTGGGTCCAGCATAAAGGCAAACACCAACCTGCCCCCCGAATAGCCCCGGGGCTGCTTCCCACGCTGGTCAGTGAGATGGGGTCAGCAGCGACTCTGAGAGAATGCCCAGCCCCCGCCCCCACCCCAGCAGCAGAGAGAACTCATCAAACTCAGCATGTGACATGGATCTAATAAAAACAAATGCCCACAGGTTTCCCTGCGGAAAAAGCAAAAACAAAAACGGATTGTTACTTTTTGATCATATGTGTGGATTTTTTTTTAAACAAGGATTTTCTTCATGTCTATCAGATCCTAACTCCTCCTGGCAAGGTGGATGAGGGAGAGCCAGGAACGGACCAGACAGGCTCTGAGTGGCCCAGCAGGACAGCCCGGACCGGACTGTTGCTACTGCAACCAGAGAGACAAGGAGAGTTCCTTAGACCTCAGAGGAATCCTTTGCTTCCTGAAGGAAAACAATAATGATCTGAGCCAGGCCCTGGGAGGCAGCCTATGAATAAAATATCCTCTCTTAAGTACATAAAGTCCATGCAGTGTACTTTGCCTGCTTTTAGAAGACGTGGGGCTCTTGACACTGCAGTGGGTCAGTCAGACTGCTGTGGAGGTGGGAGCGGGCAGCCTTTGGCAATGCGTAGATGGTGGTTCAGCCATCTCAGCTATTGCTTCCTGAGGGCTCGGCGAGTCTCCTCAAGCCGGCATCCTCAGTGTCCTTGGGCTGCTCACAGGACGAATGATGGTGTGTAGTTATAGTCCTCACAGGAGCCCGTGTGGGTCCCTGGAGACACTGCGTGAGGGAAGCGTGGAAATGCGGATCCTCTTTCCCAACATTATTCCTCAGAACAAACCCAGTGAGAATGCCTGCAGTCTAGATGAAATGAAGGTGATCGACAAGCCAGTACAAAGAGCAGTAGTAATTTCCATGGTGGCACCTGGATTTCCCAGGTTAAGCCTATGGAGATGAGAGCCAGATGACTTCTATTCCTGAGCGGTAGGTAGCAGGCTGGTCACTGCTCGGAACCTCCCATCCGCTCCAGCCTCGCCCCATCGGCTGAGCGCGGCTGAGCGTGTAGATTTGAGTTGCAGAGTCACTGAGACGTCCATCCACCCTGCTTGGCAGCCAAGCCGAGGTACCAGAGCTGCCTGCTTGGCTTACAAGTTCCCCTCCCTGAGGACTACACTGCAGGGGCTACACTGCAGGGGCTACACTGTAGGAAGCAGGTTTGAGCCATCCACAGACCCTCAAGGGAATGAATTCACCTCCCTGCTCTTGGGCTAAAAGGCTTACTGTCCTTATTTCTATCCAGTTCCGTCTGAGAAGTGTGTTGGATCACTCAGTCTTTGGACAGCTTTAATAGTTTCTCTTTACTGTCTCTACCCACTAAAAATCAGTTCTCAGCGTGGGGAGGCTGGCGCCAGGTCTCCGTCTCGGTCCTCATTGTCAAAACTGTCCAGATTTCCTCCCGACTTGTTCCTTTTTCTTTCTGCTGTGTCCTTGACCACAGTCTCAGCTTAGATTTATTAAAGTGTTAGAAATGTTGTGCTTTTATTTGTTCATATTTTGTCTCAAAACCATCTTATATTTGGGCAATCAGAACAATGATATCAGAATTACTCAGCTTATACAAATAAACCTTGTCCTTTGAGTTCAAAGGGACTAAGGCAGAGGGTCAGCCCGGGCAGTCTCTTCTGTGCACAGACGCACTGAGAAGGTGACCCCCAAGGTCTTCGCCAACCCTCTGGGAAAGCAGCGCACCAGTCCCAGGATTCAGAGCTGCACACCGCCACCCCGTGCCCTCTCTGCTGTCCTACTCTGCAAGCGGGCGCTCAGTAGGACAACTTTAGGGCCAGCTCAGTGGAGGGAGAAAAGCAAACCCAAGTGCCAGCAGGGCTCACCCCGTCCATGCAAGCACATGCCCCAGCCGTTTCTGTGTGCATGTTCCTAAGGAGAAACAGTAAGCGTCGGCCTGTCATTCTAACCGGTTCTGTGAATTAGTAGAGACATCCAAGCATTCAATACTTTACCAATGTTTCCTAAGTGGACTCCGTGGCTGAGGTGAAGCAGAGGGTAAATAATGTTCCATGTAACAGGAAATAGGCTGAAGACGTCTTCTAGAAAATTCAGTGAACAATCTAGATTTGGGGCTTCACACTTTCCAGAGAATAATTTCTGTATTGGCTAAGCCTTATCATAACACACACACACACACACACACACACACACACACACGTATACACACACCCATACACACACATGCATGCACACACATGCACACCTCTTCTCGACAATCCCACTATGAGTAATATCTGTGTTTTTTCGAAACTTTGGAAAATAAAAAAGAAAATTTCACCTATACTTTTTCTATCTACCGGGAGTTTTCTTTTTAGTTTTATATACATGTCCTAACACAATGTCTGCTATGGTGATGTCATGCCACAGTGTTTTAAGGAAACTGCCCCAATGACTAAACTCATCTCTAGATGACACAACACCCATGTGTTACACACTACCTGGGTGGCAAACCCCAGCCTTGGGAGCTTGCACAAAGACAAAAGAAAGCTTATGACTCTAGTCAAGGTTTTATTTCCAGTCTAAACAAGAATTTTCCTGGGTGATTTCATGTTTACGGTATAACACCAGCCCAACAGTGATTTCAGGCCACCCCCAGAAAGGGCAAGAGCTGACCCCACAAGGCACAGGAACCTCAAGGAATGGATCAGGATAAACACTTTAAGAAGCTCATGGGCAATCAGCCCTTTTCCTACCATTACTCAGACACTTTCTGGGGACATCTCCAGGGACACTGAGGGCTTGGTGGAGAAAATGTAACTGTTCTGTGGTGTGGACTTGTGTCTATGAAGTGTGCACTGTTGACAATGGCTTCCTTACAGTAAGTTCTGTAGAACATGCACAGAGTGGGGGCTGGCTGCACACAGTGAGGGCAGGGCTGGGAGGGCACAAATGAGGCTCCTGTGCTATCTTCCGCTGCAGGTCTCACATGCTCGATTCTGTCTTCTTCCCAGGAAAACTGCAAGCATCGATAAGGTGATCAGCTGTGGGTAGCTTGGCTTTGGGATGGTCA